>JAKTWG010000029.1:0-119885 GCA_030560915.1 Pichia sp. NRRL Y-12824 | reverse complement strand
AGACATGATAATACTCTTGAACTTAAAGATGCTGTTAAATTTTTTGATGAATTAGGTGATTTAGTTGAATCTGCAATGGGTGGTACATCTGGCGGCTTTGTTATTTCCGCTTCCAACCGAAAATTCCAACCAAAAACTTTTCATCCTGACCGTTTTTGCTGGAAAATTCAAAAAACTACCCGAGAATTTCCTGAATCGTACATGTTTTACCCGGGTTCCGGATGTTTTTCTTCGTTTTTTCGTCTTCGGACGGCGGGTTACATTATTTTTTTAATAGTTTAAGGTTTTATAAATTTTTTATGACTAAATCCTTCTCCATCTTCTCCATATAGATTTGTGGCTTTTTTCTTTTTAAAACTTTGCAATTTGTCATTTACTTTTTCCTTTTAATTCAACCTTCTTTTTTCTTTATTGTTCCTTTTGTTATTCTTTCTTATAAACTTTTTACCCCGAACCCTCCTCCATATACGAAAGAGTTATTGCCAAATCAAATAGTTTTACATTTAACGACTAAATACATATTGATGACAAATACCGATTCTACCATCCTATCGGAAAAGGACCATTCCTATTCTTCATCTGCTTCAGGTGTAAATTTACAAAATACGACAAGCCCATTGCCTGATCGAGGAATCCAACCTTTTACCGGTGAAGATATGAACAATAATGATTTAGAAAATGGATCAATTGAATCTGATGATGCAAAATTATTAAGGGTCGAAACTCATGCAGATTTAGCAAGGGAATTATCTAAAAAATTAACCGGTGCTGATAACTTGCATATTGATGCATCAACTCCAATGCCAAGAATGGGTAAAGATAGAGATTATCCTCCAATGTTACCTGATCCGGCTCAATATACCGTTGCATTCGATGGTGCTGATGATCCACTTCATCCTCATAATTGGCCTTTAAAGAAAAAAGTTATTCAATGTACTTTAATTGGTGCAAACACTTTTTGTATTGCTTTTGGTTCTGCAGTTTTTGCTCAAGCTGTTTTACCATTAGCTAAAATTTATCATGTTCATTATGTTGTTACTACTTTATCAGTTACTCTATATGTTTTAGGTTTTGCAACTGGTCCTGTTGTTTGGGCTCCATTATCTGAAATATATGGTAGAAGACCAATACTTGTTGTTTCATCTTTAGCTTTTTGTTGTTTCAATTTTGCTGTTGCAGTTTCTGATAGATTAGAATCTATTTTAATTTGTAGATTCTTTGCTGGTTGTTTAGGTGCTGCTCCCTTAGTTGTTGTCCCTGCTTCATTTGCCGATATGTTTGGTAATGAAACTCGTGGTACTGCAATTGTTATCTTTTCTATGTGTGTTTTTGTTGGTCCTTTGTTAGCTCCGTTTATTGGTGGTTTTATTGTTGCAAACAAAAGTTTAGGTTGGAGATGGACTGAATTTATAACTGGTATTCTTTCTGCTGCTTCCTTTGTTGCTATAGTAATTTATGAAGTTGAAACTCATCATCCAATCATCTTAGTTGAAAAAGCAAGAGAAATTAGAAGACGTACAGGTAATTGGGGTATACATGCTCCTCATGATGAATTTTCTTTAACTCTTAAAGAAATTGTTGAAAATAATTTAACGAGACCAATTAAAATGTTAATTCAAGAACCAATTTTATTTTTTATTACTCTTTATAATGCTTTTATTTATGGTATGATTTATCTTTTTTTAGAAGCTTATCCAATTGTTTTTGCTAATGGTTACCATATGGCTCCCGGTGTTGCAGAATTACCTTATTTTGGTTTAATCATTGGCCAAACTATTGGTGGTTTTTATTGTATTTATGCTGAAAAAGCTTATAA
The DNA here is from genome assembly GCA_030560915.1 of Pichia sp. NRRL Y-12824. Lineage (NCBI taxonomy): Eukaryota > Fungi > Ascomycota > Pichiomycetes > Pichiales > Pichiaceae > Pichia > Pichia sp. NRRL Y-12824. The sequence continues at coordinate 118,069 of JAKTWG010000029.1, read as the reverse complement.
TAGAAAAATGAAAGAAAGTGGAGGTAAAATTATTCCAGAGAATAGGTTACCTCCAATGTTAGTTGGTGGAATATGTTTCCCAATTGGTTTATTATGGTTTTGTTGGACCGGTAATTATCCAGACAAAATCCATTGGATGGTTCCAACAGCTTCTGGTATATTTACAGGTTTCGGTTTAATCGCAATTTTTAACCCTTCAATGAATTATATCATTGATGCTTATTTAGTGTTTGCAGCTTCTGCTATGGCAGCTAATGCCTTCTTAAGATCTACATTTGGTGCAGTTTTCCCCTTATTTGCAACTTTCATGTTTTTAAATATGGGTACTAACTGGGCAGGTCTGTTATTAGGTTTATTTGCCGCTGTTTTAATTTTATGTCCATTAGCATTTATGAAATGGGGTAAGCAATTGAGACAAAAGAGTAAATATGCTTTTGATATAAGTTAATGAAATAAGAAAGAAAGTGACGTTCTTACAATTAAAGAATGACTATTTAACATTAGTGGTATTGTTAGACATATTCTTTTTGTGTGGATTTATCTACAAATTTACTTCATCACTCAAAAATTTTAACACCTGAAAATAAAATAAAAATAGAAAAAAAAAAGATTAGCAATTTGATGGGTTCCTTATGCCATTAAAGTATTGGATATTAACCCTCTATAGATCATTTTTTTATTTGCCAAATTTATATTTTTGTCCTTTTTTTCTTTCTTTCTTTCTTTCTTTCTTTCTTTCTTTCTTTCTTTAACTACAATTTAATTAATAATTTATATAATTCTACTTAATTTACATACATTTTAATCGGAAAATGTAAATCTCAAGTTCAGTGTATAAAAATTTCAATTTTCATGTTTCTCGAAAACTGAAAAATTTTGTTATTAATTAATTACCCACTCATATTAAACGATGAGTAAGAGTAAATTCCACGTCAGTTTTTCCTTTTCCTTGATTTTAAAGATTGATCAAGAAATATCATTATTTAAATAACAACTATATAATTATGCCTCCAAAGAGCAATAAAGAAACTGATGACGAGCAAAAAATGCAAGCTATTGTTTTGGCAGATTCTTTTCAAACAAGATTCATGCCGCTAACATCAGTTAAACCAAGATGTCTTTTACCATTAGCTAATGTTCCATTAATTGAATATACATTAGAATTTTTAGCACAATCTGATGTTGTTGATGAAGTTTATATAATGTGTTGCTCTCATGCAGATCAAATTCAAGAATATATTGATTCTTCTAAATGGGTTAATTTATCATCACCATTTAAAAAAATTCAAACAATTGCATCAAAAGAATCAAGATCTGTAGGTGATGCAATGAGAGATATTGATTCAAGAGGTATAATCAATGGAGACTTTATTTTAATTTCTGGTGATGTTGTTACTAATTTAGACATCTCTAAAGTTTTAGAAAATCATAAAACTTATAAACAAAATGATCGTGATTACATTTGTACAATGGTTTTAACTGAAGCTTCACCAATGCATCGTTCAAGATCAATTATTGAACCTGCATGTTTTGTTTTAGATAAAACAGCTAATAGATGTTTATATTATCAAGATTTACCTCCAATTAATGGTAAGAAAACATCAGTTAATATTGATCCTGAAGTTTTAGAAGATATAGAAGAATTTGAAATTAAAAATAATTTAATTGATTGTTATGTTGATATTTGTACTGCAACTGTCCCAACTATTTTTCAAGAAAATTTTGATTATCAAACTTTAAGATCTGATTTTGTTAAAGGTGTTTTAAGTAGTGATTTATTGAAAAAACATATTTATTCTTATATTACAAAAGATCATTATTCTGCAAGAGTTGAAAGTTGGCAAACTTATGATGGTATTTGTCAAGATGTTCTTGAAAGATGGTGTTATCCAATTGTTCCTGAAAGAAATTTATTAACAGATCAAACTTATACTTATGGTTCACAACATATTTATAAAGAAAACAATGTGATACTTTCACAATCTTGTAAATTAACTTCAGGTGTTGCTATTGGTAGAGATTCCTTTATTGGTGATAAAACAGAAATTCAAAATTCAGTTATTGGTAGATCATGTAAAATAGGTGCAAATGTAATTATTGAAAATTCTTATATATGGGATGGTGCAATTATTGAAGATAATTGTATAATAAAACATGCAATTGTTGCAAATGATTCAATAATTAGAAAAAATGCAATTTTAAATTCAGGATCTGTTATTGGTTTTGGTGTTGTTATTGATGAAAATGTTATTATTGCAAATAATCAAAAAATTATCAAAGTACCAATTAAACAATCACCTTCAAGTACAAGAATTTCAAGTGAAGATGAAGATAGTGATGAAAGTGATGAAGATGATAATAATGAACAAAATAAATTTACAAATGATTTATTAATCCGTGATCCAAATGTTGTTGGATTGAATGGTATTGGATTTTTATTTGAAGAATCAGAATATCAAAATGATGATTCTTCAATTGGGGGAATTGTTTATGAAATTGCAGAACTTAATTTATCAGATGTATCAATTGCTTCAAGTTCAGTTACTGTTCATCATTCTAATAAAAAGAAAAGAAGGACACATTCATCTGCAAGTGGATTTTTATCTGAAGATGAAGGTGAAAATTTTGATCAAGAAGCAATTGCAACAGTTGAACGTGCGATGGAAAACAATCATGATTTAGATACAGCAATGTTAGAATTAAATACTTTACGTATGAGTATGAATGTTACATATCATGAAGTTCGTGAATCTTCATGTTTAGCAATGGTTAAAAGAGTTAATCATTTTATAAATACTGGTACATTAGGTGTTAAAGATGCATCTGATAAGATTTTTAGAAAATGGGGTAAAATGTTTGAAAGACAAGTTTTTGATGATGATGATCAAGTTGATTTATTATTAATTTTACAAAAAATTTGTTATAAAATAGATGAAGATTATAAAGCAACATTATTTGGTTGTATTGCTGTTACTTTATATGATATTGATATTTTAGATGATGATAATATTATTTCATGGTGGGATGCTAAAGAATCCAAAGAAATGCCAGAAATTAGGGAAAAACTGTCTAAATGGATAGAAATGCTACAAGAAGATGTAAGTGAAGAAGATGATGAAGAAGAAGAAGAAGAATCAAGTGATGATGAATAATATTTAAATTAACATTTTTAATTAATTATCATTTAGTAAATATAATTTATAAAGTTTATTTTGTATATGTGTATATTTATTTAAAATATATTATAATATCTATTTAGTAAATAACAAAATCATTATCTGAGGATAATAATTTTTCGAAATTTTGTTCATATAAAATCAATTTAATTCTTTCTAAAATATCGATTGATGTAACATCCATACCATTTAATTGAAAAACTTTTAAAATTCCAAGGAAATGTCCATAAATTTCAAAATCTTCGATTAATAATGAAACCATTGCAGAAAGATAAATATCCCAATGACAAATAATTGCACATGATGATCTATATGGCATTGAATATATTAAATCAAGTATATCACGTAAAATTGAACGAGTTTGTATTTTATTTCTTTCTCCAATAAAAAAGAATAGTAAATAAAGTTCTAATCCATAAATATTAATTAAATTACAATATTTCATTGATAAATCCATTCTAAAATCATCAAGATCTAATCTAATAAAAGCATAATTTTTTTTAATATCATTTAATTCTTGTAATAATGTAATACCAGAAACTTTCATTTCCTGAATAATATTTTGTGGATTGTTTGGATTTAAAATAAAATAAACAAAATTTAAACCGCATAAGTTAATACCTCTTGATTTATAAGTTGCTAAAAAATCATAAATTTTTGACATCAAATTATTAATTTCTAAACAATGACCAGTTATTAAGTTTATATTATTTTTTGCAATTGCAATATTTGATTTTAATGAATTATTTGTAGGTATTTTTAATCTTTTACCAAAAAATCCTTTTAATGAAGTAACAGTAGCTAAATAAGATGTATGATTATACCATTCAATAATTATATCATATAATTGTAAAGCTTCTAAATCAAATAAATCATCTTTATTAACTATTTTCTTTAAAGTTGAACATTTACTAATCAATTGATAACTTCCAATTAAATGTGCTCTCCAACTTTCATCAGATGCATTACCTGAAAAAATAATAACGACCGCAAAATTTAAAATAACAAGATCTGAAAATGTTGGTGAACTTTCTAAACCTTCTTTTAAATAATCTATACATTGTTTGAATGCTGGGATTCTAACTTTTATATCCCATAAATTAGCCAATGTTTGGTTATTTGCTTCACTATAAATTCTGGAAATATGTAAAGAGCAATGATAAGTCATTATACTTTGAAATATTGAACTTTTTGTACCTAATTTAAAGCATAAATCTAATACTGACATCAAGGAAGTTTCTGAAAACATAACAAATGTGTAAAAAAATTTTGTTATTCTGGTTAATGTCCAAACAAAATCTATCATTTTTTGATCGTTTAATGATATATCAATATTTGAGGTAAGTGGATCATGTTTTTGAATTACTTCAGTAAAATAAGCAAGAGGTCCACTATCCCAAGGTATTTCAAAAACATGGAGATCAGGATGTAGAGTCTCATTGTATAAATAAATCATTGTTTCATATTCTTTATTTAAAGAACTTAAATAATTTAATTCGCTTTGTTCAACAGAGATAAGGTCATTTATTTGAATGTTTGAAACAGAGAATTGTGAACTTTCATAATCACTTGAATCAGATATTGATGTATTGTGAGGCGATTTCTTTACTAGATTTGAGAGAAATGGATATGGGGTACCATTAGTATTGTTTTTAAGTTTAGGTGGCGAAAAGTTTTGCTCTTTATACGAATAACCAGGCGAATCTGAAACATTTAACGGATCTATTGGATAGGATTGTTGATAAGAATTTATATTATAAGTGGAATTTGTTATATTGCTATTATTACTAATGCTATTGCTATTGCTATTGCTATTGGTAGCCGTAACAATATTATCCGAAGTAAAAGTCTTGTCGATGCTATCGATATTTTTTGAAAAATCCAAACATATTCGTTTGTTTTGGTTGTTATTATCTTTGTTGTCGTTGGTAAGTTCGCCAAGTGTGGAAGGTTTATGAATTATCGGTATGGAGGCCGGTTTCGAGGTTGAAGAAAGTGGAAATTCTGTTTGATTTTGCTTGTGCAAATCTGTAGGATTTGGAGAAGATGCATTGTTTTCCCAAACAATTGTAGTTTTAATATTAGAGTTTAGGTTCAAATTTGGATTTGCACTTTCAAGTAAAAAGTTGGTGACATAGTTACATGCGGTTTTCCTCTTGATGCATCTTGAACAGCTCGGGAACTTTTCATCGCATTTAACATGTGATCTTTTGCACTGCAAACATCCTCTTCTTGAGTAATCGGTTGCTTTTTTCCTCTTGCGCTCTCCATCCATAGGGCAGACGTGTTGGTGTCACAAAGCATGAATGCTGGAAAAGACTGGCCCTGGCCAGCTGGAAAAGACTGGCCCTGGCCAGCAGCACACAGAGAACCCGGGCTACTTCTGCCGCCAAGCCCTGATAACCCGGACAGTCCACCCCGTCCAGACCGTCCACTTTGCCGCCCGCCGTCTGCTCAGCCCGCGGCACGCTGCTGTTATCTACGTGTGGGCTCAGCACGGGCTGCTGCTGCCTCTACTTTGGCCGTCGGTCCGGGCCCGGCTGTTGCAGCAGAGCCACCAGGGCTGGGAGAGCACTGGCAGTTGCCAAAGTCGTGGAGAACCATGGAAAGCAGCCATGAAAGCAGAGGAATAGCAGAGGAATAGCAGAGAAGCAAACCAACAAAGCGGAAATTGCCCAACTCGGACAGTGCGTAGATTTTTTCACCGGATTCGTTCATTGCAGTACGGGAATGAAAATCTTTTTGGATTTCCAAGATAGGTTTTACAACGGTGCTGGTTGTGAGGGTATGATGAAGATGGTTATCAATTGAAGAATCGTGAAATGAAAGTATCCAAATCTAAAGTGATGTAAGTAGAAAAATCTATTCAATTAAATAAATTATAAACTCCTTCAGGGTCAACACTGAACTGTTAAATCGATTCGAAGAAGGGGATTTTGTAACGGCCTTATCCATGGTAATAATTGCACGATATAACTAGAATGTAAATTTTTCTTCAGTGTGCCATTAACAAAGTTATCTCCACATATCCCACACCAGATTCTATATTCAAGAATGTTGAAGCCAGGAGGTTTGAAATACTTGGTACCATCCCGGGACATAAGAACATAAAACTCCTTATCTTTCTTTTGTGCCAGTTTCGTTGCCGTATCCTTATCATGTGTTGACATGAATCAGAAGTGAGTGTTTGTTTACCCCAAACATAGATAGTGGAGTCTGGAATTGGTTCAACAATTCTATAACAACATGGAGTCAATAAAGCATATTTCCGTTTTGAAAGGATGTTATTTGTTTTAAAAGCAGTTTTTGCATTAATCTTTAATAACATCAGGACTAAACAGGCAATCAGCATTTAAAGCAGTAAGTTTTTCCACTGCAAGGTTCAGGATTAAGCGCAACTTATAAGCATGTATTAAGATTTCTAACCAATTTCTTATCCAAAATTTTGGAATTACGCAAATGATAGTCAACTCAAAAGTTAGGCCATTACCACGGAACAGAATTTGAGAAAGACCTTAAGGGGTTTCAATAAGATTGAACTTAACGCAGTCTTGAAGAGAAAAGGGTACTTGTTTATTGTTAGCGTAACTTTTTGTTGGAGAATAATTTAAAAAACTTTTGATTCTTATTTTTAGTTCAGCTTTGTCGATCAAAGGTTTGCTATTTAATGTGTTAAGGAAGATGTTGAGAGCGTGGACCGCTATGTGTTTCTTGGGGGAGATGGTTGATGATTGAGGCAGAACAACCGTCTCAGTAGGTAACGGAGAGACGTCGATCATATCTACATTACCGTCTTGAGTGTCAACTGAAAAACCAAAGGCTTGTTCTACTGATTAATTGGATGATACAATTCATAAAGGAGTCTAACAGTTTTTGAAGAATCTAACATGGCATTATTATATGGCATGCTCACAATTTGAGAGAGAACGCTTGACTCCTAATCTAGTATACTTAGCCGGTTATAATTGCTGTGTTAACTGTTCAAAGTGGTGTATAAGGATAAATATAACTAAGAGGTGAAACGTACCGAACCCCTCCTAAACACCCAATCACGGACATTATGCGTCTATCGTCGCCAAAGTGTGAAAGCAGCAGAAAAGGAAAAATTAATGCGACCAGAGTCAAACGGTTGGACTTTATTTCACTTTTCTCTATCTCGGGTTCGCTGGAGTTTGCGATAAAAGTTTTTGATTCCTTGACATTTCGTTGCTTCTTTTCAGCACATAGCTGGGTTCGTAGTATAATACTAGATAGAAACATCATTACACACTAAAAAATGGACTCTCAAACAATCGGTATCCTTGGTGGTGGCCAACTTGGCCGTATGATTGTTGAAGCAGCCAATAGATTGAACATAAAAACGATCATCCTTGAATCCGGTGAAAGTTCTCCAGCAAAACAAATAAATGCAAACGGTGAACATATTGACGGATCATTTAATAATATTGACGACATTAGAAAATTAGCTGCAAAGTCTGATGTTTTAACTGTCGAAATCGAACATGTTGATACTGATGCTTTAAAAACTATTCAAAAAGAAACTGGTGTTAAAATTTATCCTTCACCAGAAACCATTGAAATTATTAAAGATAAATACCGTCAAAAAGAACATTTAATTGAACATAATGTCTCCGTTGCTGAATCTGTTAGTGTTTCAAGTACCGAATCTGCTTTACAAGAAGTTGGTTCAAAATTTGGTTTCCCATTCATGTTAAAATCTAAAACTATGGCTTATGATGGTAGAGGAAATTTCGTGGTTAAAGATCCTTCATATATTAAAGAAGCATTAGAAGTTTTATCCAACAGACCTTTATATGCTGAAAAATGGGCACCATTTACAATGGAACTTGCAGTTATGGTTGTTAGAAATCCAAATGGTGAAGTTTTTTCTTATCCAACTGTTGAAACCATTCATAAAGATAATATTTGTCATACGGTTTATGCGCCAGCAAGAATAAATGACACAATTCAAACAAAGGCACAATTATTAGCTAAAAAGGCTGTTTCTACATTCTTAGGTGCTGGTATTTTTGGTGTTGAAATGTTCTTATTACCGGATGGTGAATTACTAATTAATGAAATTGCTCCAAGGCCTCACAACTCTGGTCATTACACTATTGATGCATGTGTTACATCTCAATTTGAAGCTCACATTAGGTCAATTATTGGTTTACCAATGCCAAAGAATTTCACGTGTTTTTCAACTCCACAAACTAATGCTATCATGCTTAACGTTTTAGGATTTGATGAACCAAATGGTGAATTTCAACTTTGTAAGAGAGCACTCGAAACTTCAAATGCTTCTGTTTACTTATACGGTAAGTCAACTAGACCAAAGAGAAAAATGGGCCATATCAATATTGTTTCTGGTTCAATGTCTGATTGTGAACGTAGACTTGCTTATATTGAAGGTACCAATGAACTTCCTGAGTCTGAATCATTAGAAAGTACAATTCCAGGAACTTCAAAGGCTCCATTAGTTGGTGTTATTATGGGTTCAGATTCAGATTTACCTGTCATGTCTGCAGGATGTAATATTTTAAAGAAATTTGGTGTGCCGTTTGAAGTAACTATAGTTTCTGCTCACAGAACCCCACAAAGAATGGCCAAATATGCAATTGATGCACCAAAGAGAGGCTTAAAATGTATTATTGCAGGTGCAGGTGGTGCAGCTCATTTACCAGGTATGGTTGCTGCAATGACTCCATTACCTGTCATTGGTGTTCCAGTCAAAGGTTCTACTTTAGATGGTGTTGATTCTTTACATTCTATTGTTCAAATGCCAAGAGGTATTCCTGTTGCTACTGTAGCAATCAACAATGCAACGAATGCTGCATTATTAGCAATCAGAATCTTAGGTGTCTTTGATGGTAAATGGATCAGCGAAATGGAGACATACATGAACTCGATGGAAGATGAAGTTTTAGGCAAAGCTGATAAGCTTGAAACCGAAGGTTACGAACAATACCTTTCCACATACAAGAAATAATTTCTTCCTGTATTTCTCTTTTCTCTATATCTTTCTTTTATAAATTCTGTTTGATAAATATACTCACATGGAATTGTGTATGTAATTGTAAAATCTATCTCGCAACATGAAAATGAGAAAAATAAAAAATATGATTTTTCTTAGATTTTTCATAGCTTTATTATTGAGTGTCTTATTCAAAGCTTTATGCATCACATTGAACGATAACCAAACAATGTTGTCAATAAATGCGTTAAAGAGAGTTACAAATATTGCCAGAACGCATGAAAATGTGAAACTTTTCACATATTGCCGTCATCTTTCATCATCGATCCCACCAATTCCTGATAATGCTCCAACCTTACAAGAAAATACCGAATGGCTTCAAAAATTGAAAAAATCTCATACTGGTGATTTTAAAGAACCTGAAACCGGTGATTTTACTTATATCATCAAAGAAAAGTCTTATTTAGAAGATGAAGATAAGAATGAGGATATGATTAAGTTCAAATCTAAAAAGACAAAGAAAACACATACGATTGTTAAATCACCATCTGAAGATGAAAATTATTACACATTATCAGTTTCTGCATCTGATTATTTTCTATCTTCATCACCATTTTCAAATCTTAATTCTAGAAGAAGACCAAAGGCAGAGTCTGTGCAAACTTTTTCTGATTTAAGAGTTGTCAAATTAAAATCAGGAAAAGGAGGTAATGGTGATGTTTCATTTTATAGAGATACTAATATTTCTTCAGGTCCACCAGATGGTGGTGATGGTGGTGATGGAGGTGATATATATGTTATGGCTGTCAAAGAACTGAGCTCGTTACATAATTTGAGGTCACGTTTTATTGCATCAGATGGTACTAATGGTAAAAGTGGACAATTGGATGGTAAAAAAGGTGATAGTATTTATATTACCGTACCTGTCGGTACAACTATACGATGGTGTCCGGACCCAAAAGAAATTCGTTCTTTACAAAATGAGAATTATGATGATAAAGTATTTCATATAAAAACAGTTTCTGAAGAACTTGGATCTCTTTTACCTAAATTTATTCAATTTTTCAGAAATTCATACGAATCAGGTAAAGGATGGATTTTTAAAGAAAAGAATGAAAGTTATCATTTAGAAAGAGAGTATTTTAATGAATTAAATGAAAGGGTTACTATCTTTGATACACAAACTAAACAAGATGAATTAATAAATGATACTTTCCCAATAGATGGAATTGATTTAGATAAACCAACAGATGAACCTATTTTATTAGTCAAAGGTGGTAAAGGTGGAATGGGTAACATGCATTTTCTTACATCAACAATTAGAAATCCACGTTTTGCAAAAGAAGGTAGAAATGGTTTAGAAGAACATTTTATTTTTGAATTAAAATTACTTGCTGATTTAGGATTAGTCGGTTTACCAAATGCAGGTAAATCAACTTTATTAAGGGCTATATCTAACGCAAAACCTCGTGTTGGACATTGGGAATTCACAACTTTACAACCAACTATTGGTACCATTCCATTAAGAATTGATCAACCTCCATTTACAGTTGCTGATATTCCCGGTATTGTTAAAGGTGCAAAATATAATAAAGGTATGGGATTGAATTTTTTAAGACATATTGAAAGATCTGGTGGTATCGTTTTTGTAGTATCACTTGGTTCAAAAGATCCAATTGATGATATGAATATTTTAATTGACGAATTGACTCAAGAACGTTTGACTGGTAAAAACGTTTTAATTGTTGCAACAAAAGCAGATTTGGAAAATGCTCATGAAAATTTTATAGCTTTGCAAGCATTTGCTAATGAAAGAAATTGGAAGTGTGTCCCGTGTTCCGGTTTGAATAAAGAAAATGTTGAAAGGGTTAAAGAGTTAATGGCAGAATGTTCTGGAAGATTAGATTACAGCTGAGAATTATCCTAATATACATCATTATTTATTTTGTATCTTCTATGTTTGTATATAATTTGAACACACAAAAACTGTTAAAGGTTTAATAAGTTTAATAGACAACTAAACGTTGAAAGAAGATACCAATTTATTGTGAAGAATTAGCAGTTTTGGAGAATCAATCTCTCCATAGTACCCTAAGTTATGACACAATTCAGCAAGTTTTTTTTGGAATGTAAGATGATAAGAATCAAGAACTTCAATTAAACCTTTCAAACGTTTTTCTTTATCTGCTTTACTAAAGTTTATAGAAAGTTTAAGTCTTTGTTTTTGTGAATTTAATAAATTATCATCCATTAAAAGTAAAACTTTCCTCAATGACATAACATATTCATGGAAAACAATTATAAGTGTAAATAATTCATACATACAGCATGTTAAGTTTGATTGTGAAAGTAAAAGGTCACACATTGAAGAACTCAAAAATTCTGTAATTTGAAATTTGAACTCACTTAAATCAAAGTTTTCTTTATCATTATGAATGTTATCTAAAGTTCTTTCCAAATTATACCAATTAGTTGCAATAACTTCATGTTTTGAATAGTATAAGTATATCCTAATAAAATCAAACATCTTGGTATGGATGAATCTACATCTCTTTATCCATTTTCTAACTCTGACATCTTCAAAATTCCACGTCCAAAACGTTTGATATCCTAATTCTCTCCAAGATTTTTCAAATCTTTTTTCTAAAAACTTTATTAAAGCTGAATGTCTAAATAAAATTTGATATTCTAACTTCTGTGAGTCTAAAATTACTTGGTTCAAAGGAAATGGAATTTTAATATCAATATTAAGTCTACTGATAGTTAGTTTGTTGCATCTTTGTGTTTCCAGTTCGGAACCACTATTAGGTGAACTTGGCATCTCATTGGAATGAATGTTTGCTTTTAATAGTTCTGCTAAAGATCCAAGATTTGGGGCATTCATTATATCCTTTGCATCTGTCACTTGTGTTCTTATAATTTCTAGTACATCTTCAAGTAAAGAATTTTTTTCGAATTTAGCCACCAATAAATCAGAAAATAACTTTTGAATTATACAATTTGATTTAGTATCATATGCAGACTCGTAAGATTTTGTTATATCGAAAGTTGAAGCATTGTTAAAACTTCTCTTCAATTCGTGATTTGATGTATTCAAAAAGCTGTCGAATAGAGAACCATCAGTGATCAAAAAATATTTATTCATCAAGGCAATAAAATCCGGTAGTTGGTATGTATTACATAATAAGTCTTTTATTAAATTATTTCCTCGGATGTATGCTTCATTTACAAGAAATTCAATATTAGTATCTTGTAACGATTTGATTGCATTATATTGATATTGATTGATCATATTTTCACTGTTACATTCTCTTAAAATTGTTAAATATTTTCCGGAGAAAAATATTTTTTTTTGAAATTCTTTGGATTGGAATTGCGTTAATAATCCTTCTCTTTTAATTGCAAATTTTATAGTCCAGTAATATGAGTTATACAGATTAGTATCTGATTTTGCCTCGACAATAAAAAATTCATCAAATGGGTCAAATATCTTTCCATACTGTAGCCAATTATTTAATATTTCGATATAATCTATGCTTATAAACTCATATAATTCAAATAAAAATTTGGATGTATTGTTATTACCTTTAAGTTTATCAAGCTGTGATTGTACCATATTTAAAATAATCCCACCTTTCACACATCTTGAATTTTGAGAATCTATTATTATATCATCAATTGATTTTGTACCCAAATCTTCTTTTAAGGATTGCATAATATTTTCGAATTTCATATCCATTAAATTCGACTTTTCCAAACGCTTAGTATTTTCTTCTATTATCAATTGTGTAATTTCATATAAATATCCAACACATTGAGATATGCTACAGAATAAATTTTGCATGGGTACATTATTAAGTTTTTGAAACAAATATATAATTGAAAAAGTTGGATCGTCATTAAAAGATTCATGGAATTCACAAACAGTTGACTGATAACTCTTTAAAAAATTTCTAATAAATTCACACAGTCGTCCCATAACCTTTCCATGTGATGATCTATCAAAATAATTCTCAAAATACATCAAAGCGGAGATCTTAGTACCTAGAAAACTCAGCTGATTTGTTATTTCTTTAAAATTTATATCAATATCTTGATCAATTGTATACGTTAATCCTTTTAATCGTTTGTAAATATCAATTTTTTCTTTTTCCGATTGATTGGAAAACGTGATATACGATCCTTCTTTGCCCACAATAACAGATAAAAGATCTCGAACAATTACCGCTTCCCTTTCTTTTAAAGATCGTATTTGTTTTAACGGTATAGCAGAATTAGTATTTGATGTGGACTGTTGTTTAGCTTTCTTATAAAACAAAATCTTGGAATAGTTTCCCAGCAAAAATTCATCGGAATCAACATCTTCTAAAGACACAGAAGCCGTCACTTCACTGTCCATGATTGTATTTTATTGTATGTCTCACAGTGTCTGGCTGTATACTCTTTTCTTTGGATACAAAATTTCAAACATGCCCCAACTGATTGATCTGGGAAACACGAAAAGGGAACATTTTTATTATCTTGCACCGCCACAAAAATCGCACAAAAACGTGGCAGTGCAGTATTTCATTTTTTTTTTTTTTTTCAAAATTTTCTTCTTCTTTTTTAATGATAGATTCTTTTGGGGTCACAATAAAATTATTTTGGTATTGGATATCTTTAGCAACAAACAACCATGGCAAAAAGAAAGAGAGCAGCAATTTTACCAACCAATTTTGCACTTTTGCAAAATTTAGTTAGAAGAGATCCAGAATCATATTATGAAGAATTTTTACAACAATATTCACATTATGAATCAATGAGAGACATTTTTTTGCTAAATCCATCTACTGAAGACAGTGAAGAGTTTGCTGAAGTTATTAACTTTATGTCCTTTATCTGTTCTTCATACCCAAAAGAAACTGCTAAATTTCCAGATGAATTAGCTACTATTTTAACCAAGAATCATGCAGAACTTGATCCTGAATTAAGAGAAAAAATTGTTCAATGTTTAGTCATGTTAAGAAATAAAGATATTATTACTGCTGAATATTTAATCAAAACTCTTTTTCCATTATTATTTGCTTATGGTTCAAATGCAGTTAATGGATCAGGTTTCCATTCTAAGACATTAAGAAAGCAAATTTATACCGCATTAATTTCCTTACTAAAATCATGTAATACCGGAACTAAGAATCAAAAATTAAATAGAACGACACAAGCTTTACTTTTTAATCTTTTAGATCAAAAGGATAATAATGGTCTTTGGGCAACAAAGCTCACTAGAGAATTGTGGAGAAGAGGTATTTGGGATGATACTAGAACTGTTGAATTGATGACTCAAGCATGTTTACACCCTGATTCTAAAGTTGTTATTTCTGGTGTTAAATTTTTCCTTGGTGCAGATAAAGAAAGGGAAGAAGCATTTGAAGAAAACTCTGACGATGATGATGTTAATGCAGATGCTTTAAGACATAAAATGCAAGTTAATAAAAAGAATTCTAAGAGAGGTAAGAAGTTAGAAAATGCAATAAAAACCATCAAGAAAAAGAACTCCAACAAACATTCTGCTACTTATTTGAATTTTAGTGCAATTCATTTATTAAGAGATCCACAACAATTTGCTGAAGAAATGTTTGAAAATCATTTATCAGGTAAAAACGCTAATAAATTCGATCTAGATCAAAAGATTGCTATAATGAATTTAATTTCAAGATTAGTTGGTACACATAAATTAACTGTTTTAGGATTATACTCATTTTTCCTTAAATATCTAACACCAAAACAAAGAAATGTTACTCAAATTTTAGCAGCTGCTGCACAAGCAACTCACGATTTAGTTCCACCAGAATCAATTAATATGGTGATTCGTAAAATTGCTGATGAATTTATCAGTGATGGTGTTTCAGCGGAAGTTGCATCTGCCGGTTTAAACACTACCAGAGAAATTTTAGCTAGAAACCCATCGGGTATTGACGAAGATCTATTACAAGACTTGACTGCTTATAAGGGATCAAAAAGTAAAGCAGTTATGATGGCCGCAAGATCGTTAATTGCATTATATAGAGAAGTTGCGCCAGAAATGTTGACTAAGGCGGATAGAGGTAAGATTGCAAATATGGATTTAATTCACAATGGCTCAAAGAATCTATTGCAATTCGGTATGGAAAAGGATTCAACACATGGTATTCCAGGTTTAGAATTATTAGCAAAATGGAAATTAGAGCAAGGTTTAATTGGTAAAGAAGGTGAAGAAGATTGGAATTTACAAGATTCTGACGATGGTTCTGATGTTGATGATATTGAAGGTGATTGGATTGACATTAAGTCGGATACTGAAATTAATATCAGTGATGTTGATGATGATGATAATGGAGGAGAATTACCAAAGGAAAAGAATGGTATTAAAAAGAAATACTTGAAATATATGAGACAACATAAAAAACGTAAGATTAGAAAAGAAGAAGATGACGATTCCGATTTGGAGTTGTCTGACGATGAAGGAAATTCTAAAAAATCCAAGAGACAAATTGAAGAAGAAAAACGTAAATCTGAAGAACAAAAGGCAATTCAAGATACTCTTGCTCATGTTTTAACACCAGCCGATTTTGCTAAATTGAAAGAATTGAATGCTGAAGCTGGTATTGAAAAAGTTACCGGACATAAACTTCGTCATGAAGATGAAGTTGATTCAACAGATTTAGTTAACGCTGATAAGCGTAAGATGAATAAAGAAGAAAGAATGGCTGCTATTAAGGAAGGTAGAGAAGATAGAGAAAAATTCGGTTCTAGAAAAGGTAGAAGAGATACTCAACATTCTACTACTAATAGAGAAAAGGAAAGAAAGAAGAATTTTGTTATGATGATTCATAAGAAATCTGTTCAAGGTAAGAGAAAGATGAGTTTACGTGATAAACAAAAGGTTTTAAGAGCTCATGTTGAAAGGCAAAAGATGGGTAGAAATTTGAACAAATAAGTTCAATTAAGAGGTTTATTTCGACTTATATATACATTTATTACACTTCAATTATTTAAAGTTTATTTAATTTTTCCGTTTTCTTTGCTTAGTAATTTTCCCACTATTTACGACACCACTACGTTTTAATTGTTTTTCTTTTAATTTTTGTTTACGTTCACCAAAGTTTTCTTTATCCATTTCCATTCTAGCATCAACTTTAGCAGCAAATGTGACCTTAAGAGAATTTTTAATAACTGCATTATCGGTAACCTTTTCAAACTCTGTCATTTTTCTACCAATACGAGATTCAATTGCTAATATTCTATCTAAATCATTTGGTGTAACTAAGGAGATAGCATCACCTTTTCTACCAGCTCTTGCAGTTCTACCAACTCTATGAATAAAATCGTCAGGATCTCTTGGAATATCGTAATTAATTACCAGTTCAACAGAGGGTATATCTAAACCTCTACCACCTAAATCTGTTGAAACCAAAACTCTTGCAGCTCCTGCTCTAAATCTATGTAATGAATTTGTTCTTTCTGATTGTGGCATTTCTGAATGTAATGAAGTCACTCTAACGTCTAAAGCTTTCAAAATTCTTTTAATCAATTCACAAGTCTCTGATCTATTAACGAAAATCATTGCTGTTGATTCTTTGAAATCCCCAGTGGTTAGTAAATTGTGTAACACTGCTTCTTTAATCAACACTGGTGTTAATATAAATGATAGATTTAATCTTTCGGGTATAACAACATCATCAATTTTATCTAATTCATGCACAAAAACATTATCATTCCTATCCTTTAAAGATCTAACAGCATCGGTAACAGTAGCAGTAAAAAGCAAAGTCTGCCTTTTTTTAGAGTCAGGAAAAGCTTGGAAACAAGTGCTTAAATGTTCAGTAAAAGAATCAGTTAATAGTCTATCAGCTTCATCAAGAACAACAAACTTCAATCTTTTTAAACCCTTAATATCATCAGGATGTTCTTGAATAATATGTGCTAATCTACCAGGAGTTGCAATAACAAAATCTGGATTGTTCTTCAAAAGATTACTTTGTTCGATCATACTTTGACCACCAATTACTAAAGCAGTTTTTAAATTAACATTTGAACCCATTGCACTAAATTGTTCGGCAATTTGCATAGCCAATTCTCTGGTGGGTGTTAAAATAACACCAAAAATACCGCATGGATCTTCAGCCCATTTGGCTAACATTGGAGCTGCAAATGAAATAGTTTTACCAGAACCTGTTTTGGCACCACCGATACAACTTCTTCCTTTTAAAATTTCAGGAATTGTACCAGATTGAATGTTGGTTGGTCTCTTGATCTTTACACCCGCCAAAGTCTCACATAACCATTTCGGTAAGCCCAATTCTTTAAAGGTTGACATTTGTCCTTGATGAACACATATATTCTTTATCTTTTTGCACGTGTCTGTTTTCCTATCATTAAAGTCTACTAAGTGAAAAATTTGAATTTTTTTTTTCCCAATTCATGCTAGAACTGCACAGCCAGATTTGAAGACGATCGACGCTGTTTTTTATTTTTTGCATTTATCGTTATTTTTCGTGTTTTGCTCGCAATGAAATAATTGATCGCTGTACCGAAGATTGTGCATTGGTCAACGATGTTTGAACCTTGGGGAAAGTGTAGAAAAACTGTAAGAAAAAGTACAGAATCTTTTTTTATAACAACCCATCCCGCATCATGATCGACCAGTTTCTTATTTTTGACTCTTCCGGCACAGTTTATTACAACTATCAGCCAGGAAAGAACTATTCACGTGTTGCCAACGCCTTTATCAATGACGTGTTGATCAATGAACGTAAAATGAGGTACGTTGAAGGCTCTGAAATGGCCGATAGTTCCAATATGAATACTGCAGAAAGTGCAAATGCTGCTGCAGAAGCAGAAGCAAATGATGCATTGGTTGAAAAGGAAGAAGATAGTGACGATGATGCAGATTCCAGTGATGTAGATAATAAAGATCAAGATAATAATAAAAAATCAGTGAAGAAATCCTCAAATTCTAAGAATATTGAAGCTGACGAAATAGAGAAATATATTGATTCAGATCTAAGTTTAGGAAGCTATTCTCATGATGGATACAATTTAAAATATTTGATTTGGACAGATGAGAAATCAAAGAATAGACTTTTTTTTACAATGATTTATTCATCCTTAATAACGATAGTGAAACCATATGAATTTCTTAAGAACATTAAAATTTTATACGAAAATTCATCAGTTGATTTAAGTAAATTTGAAAAGTTTTTCAAACTAAAATTAAATGATATAACTCAAGTAAAGGAAACAAAGCCAATTGAAGATTCAGAAACTTCAAAACAAATAACTTCAATGAGTAATAATAGTAACAGTAATATTAATAGAAAAGATATAAAAAATTCTAAAAAATCAAGAAAATGGAATGCGGATGGTTCATATTATGAGGATGATGGTAAAGATTCTTCAACTCTTGATTTTTCATCAGGTACAACTGGTACATCATCATCTAAACAAATAAGTTCTAATTTTCAACAATTAGTTGGAGATAAATCCACATTTGGTACAAAAACATCTGATGGATTTGTGATTAATGATTTATCTGAAGAAATGAATAAGATTATTGTTTCATCAAAAAAGAAGACCATTGAAAAAGAAAAGAAATCAAATAGCACAGCAGCAAGTGCATTTGGATTTTTGAAAAACTATATTGGTGGTAAAAAGATTACCAAAGAAGATGTTAATAAGATCAAAACCGCTATGACACAACATTTAATTAAAAAGAACGTCTCACCAAATGTTGCTAATTCTTTAATGACTGAAGTTGAAAAAGATTTGATTGGTCAAACTACAGAATCTTTTACATCAATTGAAGATACTGCAAAGAAATCATTGGCTAAACAATTAAAGAAATTATTAACACCGGATTCATCGATTGATTTATTACATGAAATTCAAGAAAAGAAAGCAAATGGTAATGGACCATATTCAATTTCTGTTGTTGGTGTTAATGGTGTTGGTAAATCGACTAATTTATCTAAACTAGCTTTTTGGTTATTACAAAATGATTATAGAGTTTTAATTGCAGCATGTGATACTTTCCGTTCTGGTGCAGTTGAACAATTACGTACACATGTTAATAATTTAGTTCAATTATCACCAAATAAAAAACAAATTGAATTGTTTGAATCTGGTTATGGTGGTGCAGATTTAGTTGCTAAAATTGCAACAGGTGCAATCAAATATGCAAATGAAAATAAATTTGATGTTGTTTTAATGGATACTGCAGGTAGAAGACATAATGATTCACATTTAATGGCACCATTAGCTTCATTTGCAAAAGCTGCAAATCCAGATAAAATTATTATGGTTGGTGAAGCATTGGTTGGTACAGATTCTGTTTTACAAGCTCAAAATTTTAATAAAGCTTTTGGTGCAAATAGACATTTAGATTTTTTCATTATTTCTAAATGTGATACAGTTGGTGATTTAATTGGTTCAATGGTTAATATGGTATTTGCAACTGGTATTCCAATTTTATTTGTTGGTACTGGTCAAACTTATACTGATTTAAGAACATTGAGTGTTAACTGGGCAGTTGATATGCTTATGGCATAAAGACTAAAATAGAATTACATGTAATAATAACATCTTTTTACTATATATAGATTATATAGAAGCTTGAAGAATAATTAATTAATTAATATCATCTTCTAAATCTGAATCGTTAAATTCATCCATCAATAATGCTGCTTTTTCAGCATTTTTATGAAATTCTTTTAAACCTGTTAAATCTTCTAAGTAAGTATTATCATTTAATGCTTTTTTAACAAAATCCCACCCATTTTTATTATATTCTTTGATAACTGGTATTGAACATGCAGCACAACATTTGAAACTATTTGAACTTAGCTTTAAAAGTTCATAATTATGTAAAAATCCTCTTAGTTGATGAGGTAATGAACCTAAAATGTTTGCTTTCTCATTAACGATATGTTTTGAATAATGTTTATTTGGAGATTGTAAAATTGAAATAAATAATTCTGTCGCCAATGATGATGCCATCAATGCAACACCTGGTCTTGTAACTGTACACATTTGATCTAATGTTCTATCAGTCAATGAATCTTTTGGTGCAACAATATCATTACAAAAATAACAACCTAACCTACCATCAATTTGTTCTTCTAATGGTTTATTAGGATCAACACACCCATGTCTCATAACCAAATAACTTTCAAATCCTAAAGCTGAATTAATAACTATTTTGTTTTTAACATTTCCTAATAATGTTGGTAACCATCTTGCCTCTCTTGAATCTAACGATAAGAAAATTGCATCATGATCATCAATCAATTCAATTAATTTTTGATAATCTTGATATTCTTTTGTTTCATTTTTTATTGGGTGGCCAATCATTGGAATTTCTAATGCATAACCATTTGAATTAACAAGTGGAAAAATTTTCTTCAAATTTTCAGAAGCTGTTTCAGCTTTGGATTTACCACCATTGAGACAATCTTCATAATTAAACAGTGGTTGTCTCACTGGATTACTAAATGACACTTTACCATTATCAACAAAAGTAATTTTTCGAACGCCCCATGCAAGCAAACATCTTGCGATATAAGAGCCTAATGTACCGGAACCTAAAATTAATACTTTAGACTCTTTGACTAATTGTAAATCTAATTGAGGAACCAATCTCCATTTCATTAATTTCAAATTTAAATCAATCGCTTGATCTGCTAATTGTAATGGATTGATCAAAGATCCAAGATCTGCTAATTTTGGACCTAATTTACCACGTAAAGTTTTCTCCCATCCTGATATCAGAGGTAAAAATAATGGATCTGTATATTTTGAAGTATTATAATCTTGGTTTGTAAAAGTAATCGTGAAATTGAGTTCAGGCCTATTATATTTGATTATTTGAATTTCAACTTTACGAAAATTATGATATGCTAAAGCAGTTAATAAATTTCGGAGTATAAAAGAGGTGGTATTTTCATAAGAGCATGTATCTATGAACAATATTTTCAATAATGAACTGGTTTTATAGTTAAATAATTCTGATAATAATGTCAAATTGTTTTGCGAATCAATAATATAAAACTGTTGATCAAATGTTTGATCTTTTTCCAAATTGTATGAAATAGAATGTAAAATA
The DNA here is from genome assembly GCA_030560915.1 of Pichia sp. NRRL Y-12824. Taxonomy (NCBI): domain Eukaryota; kingdom Fungi; phylum Ascomycota; class Pichiomycetes; order Pichiales; family Pichiaceae; genus Pichia; species Pichia sp. NRRL Y-12824. The sequence goes on along the minus strand of JAKTWG010000029.1, from coordinate 96,801 downwards.
TCAGTTTGTGACCAATCAGATTGTAATTGAGGGAAGGCAAACCAATAATAGAATTTATATTTTTTCAAATCAGCATACGATAGTATGAAAAAGTATGATAGTACAGAAGGGTTGAATATGAATGATTTATCTTTAATTTTATCTATTATCAAAAAAGCTGATTCCGAAAGGAGATCCTTTTTGTTAATATTCTTAAACTCTTCAATTGAATTCACATTAAATAATTTGCCCGGCGATAAGAAATATGAATTCGATGGTAACTGGTTAGTTATCTTCTCCACATCTTCTATACTAGTATAACTTAGGCCGGATAAGCACAACGAAGGTGCCTGTTTTGGAGTTAGTGCAGTGTAATTATAGTGTCCGATAACGTTCTGATAAGAGGTGTCTAGTTTAAGATAATTGAGCTTCAAATTGGACAATTCAACAAAGAACGACGAGTCTGCAAAACTCGCTGCTGTAGCGTACATCATAGATTCATGTGACATGGTGATTCAGTACTTGTAACTCCAACTCTCCCTTCCTCGAGCCGTTAAACTAGACCAATGTATGCAATGCATCTTTGCCTTCACAATGCAACTCCTGATAGTCAGCAACAAACAGCAGCGAAAGCGAAACAAGCAGAAAAAGGAAACAAAAATGGCCGAGCCCCCGCCGATCGACGCGGATCTTTTCATTTTCGCATTTTTTAGATTTCACGTTGAAATGCTGGGCCCTTTATAAATAAGAATGTTTGTCAGCAAGGTCTTGTGCAGAGTTTCAGGATGGGATCAGCGTTTCTTTTAGATCACAGAACCAGGACACAATGTTTACCGTCAAATCTACTATTCCCGCTTTCAAAACTACGGCACAACGTTTTTTCCACGCTTCCACACGTGCTTTAAAAGTCACTGAAGTTACAACCCCAGTTTCCTTTCGTGACACCGTTTTAAAATCACCAATTGCATTTGTTGATTTCCACGCAACATGGTGTGGACCATGCAAAATGATTGCACCATATGTTGAAAAATTCAGTGATCTTCATAAAAATATCGATTTTTACAAACTAGATGTTGATGAAGTCAATGACATTGCTCGTGATTATGGTATCTCTGCTATGCCAACTTTCTTAGTTTTCAAGCATGGTAAAGTTGTTGACAAAATCGTTGGTGCAAACCCTCAAGGTATTCATACTGCATTAGTTAATGCAACTGAATCTTCTTAATTATAATTAAATTAATTTACAGAACATTAAACAAACGATATATAAAAAAAAAAAAAACCAATATAATCTCTGTCTTTTATATATACATTTACATGCATTTAATAATTGCTATTTATTGAGTCTTTTAAAACTAATCATCTAAATTCATTTCATCCAATTCATCTAATAATTCATCAATATCAATTTGTGGAGCATCTTCATCTTCACTAATTTGATCATCAACCATTTCATCTGGATTGGTTTGGGTATCATTGATTTTATCAGATTTATATAAATTAATATTTTGTCTTAATTCTTCATCTTCTTCTAATTCTTGTAAGAATAATTCATAATCCTTTTCAGCGCGCTCTTGTTCTTGTCTTGCTTGTCTTGAATCTAAGACTTCAGTTGCAACAATATCCTTTCTTTCATTAGCCATTCTCTTTAATTTCCAATGTCTGTTCTTTGAACGTTTGTTGGATCTAATGTAATGTTTCTTAACTAATACAACATCAACAATATTATCGGCATCTAATTCATCAAATAAATCACTATTAAAATTAGAATTCTTTAAATAATAACCCATTGCAGAATCACCTGGGTGTAAAAGACCACCTAAATGAGATCTAATGTAAAATTCTTCATTTGTAGAACCTCCCATATCACTTGCTCTAACACATGTAACATCTGCCATTAAGTATTTACCTCTTCTTTCACCAGTTGGTTCAACATCTAAAACTATGAATTCGATTAATTGTGTAACGTCTGCTAATGAATTAAATGATGAACGCCAGTAAACACTTGCTTGTAAATCTTCAATATGTAAATTTGCTGGATCAATAAATTGAATAGAATTAGAAATTTTAGAACATAAAACTAATCTTGAAATATTACCCATAGATCTAGCTAATTTTGCAGGTAAAACAACTAAATCATCTTTACAAATTGGTGCAATTTCAACAGAAAATGTGAATTTATAAACAGATGTACCAGAATGAATATCAGCAGAAATTAATTCTTCAGATTTTTTATATTTCATTGGAACTGTCGAACTTAAGAAATCTAACATTTTAACTGCATGATTTTGTTTTGCATAATAAAAATCTAAACCATCTTTGTTTTCTTTAATAGAAATTGTATCAACATGTGCATTATGTTTTAAAATTAATTGTTCTAAATAAAGGAAAGTTCTTTTATGTGGAACTTTTTGTCTAATTTGAACAGCAGTATTCCAAGTATGAGCAGTATAAGATTTAGCACAATCTGCACATTGCATTGCAATAACAACGTATTCAACTTCAAAACTTTGTTGAATAATTGCATTTGAAAATGCTTCACCTTGAACAGTTAATTTAACTCTAACTCTTCTAGAATGAGGTTCTGTCCAAATAAAAGCTGCATCAATTAATCTAACCTTATTCAAACCTTTTAATCTTCTCAAACAAAGTGCTAATAATTCTCTTGATTCTAATTCCGCTTTAATCCAATTAGTTGGAGGTTGTAAAAATCTTTCACAGTTTCTACAAAAACTTAAATTTGCTTCTCTTGGAATACCGTCAGTAATATCGACATTTAACTTGATACAATCATAACACATGACTAAACCAGTGGAACCGTCCATCGGTACACCACAACTACAACATAAAACTGTAGCTTGAGGTTGTGTCATTTGGGCATTACCGAAACCGTTACCGGTTGCATTAACATCTCCGTGATCATGATTATGAGAGAAATCTCCTTGATTGTGCATATGCGAGTAGTTAGACATTGTGCTGTTGTTGTGATATAATATAAAGTCCGCAGTATCTTCTCCCCGACGCCCTTTTCCAGACCTCTTTTCCTTATAAATCAAACCTGACCAAAAGAAACATGAAAATTAAAATTTTTCAACTCTCCAGAAAGAAGAAAAAAATTATCCTCTCTTCCCAATCGGGCAGTCCGCTCGCAATCCCGGAATTGTGGCTGGGCCGTGTGATATGTGTGCAGTTAGCAGGCAGACGGGACTGTTTGCACGGTCCTGGAACGGTGGGGATAAGACAAGCCTGGCCGGCATACCACTTGCAATGCGTGTCGAGGGTACCCGTGGACGTACCACCCGTCCCAGTATTTTTCACAACATGCATGAGCTCAGGGATCTTATTTTGACCACAGATCTAATGATCGAGAACACCAGTAGTGAACCACGAGACATTCTTATGACAGAAAGAACTGCCTTATCATGGGTCAAATTTAGTATCACATTAGCTGCTATTGCCATTACTATTGTCACGAATTTTCGTCTTGATACCTCGGGTGATAAAGAAACATACCATCCACCAGCTTGGTTCCCTCATTTCAGTTATGGCACATCCATTCTTTTTGTGCTACTCAGTATGTTAACCTTGCTAATAGGTTCTGTCTCTTACGTGCAGAGTATCTACAACTACAAACATCAACGTGTCAATACGTATTCTTTTAAGACCGCCTTGGGATTTCTATTTGTTGTCGGACTTTTGTTATTGGCTGTCAATATAGTCTTTATGGCCGCTGTGGATGGAACAGTGTGAGCCTGCATTGGATTGTACATTTAGGTGTTTGAGGTATAGAAGTTTTTTACTTTACAACCTCTTAAAATAGGGTTTATAATATTTTTAACATAACAAGTAAAATGGGATTTGGTTTAAATTAATTTGGTGAAATTGCCAAATATTATTTTTGGTTTAGTAAAAATCGACACTAAAACGTGTTTCATTCATAAAAGAGATAAGTCTCTGTTTAAGCGTATTGACATTGAATGGCAGATAAGTGGTTAACTTATCAGTAATTTTCTAAATATTCTGATTCTCTTCCAATCGATTTAATCAAATATTTACTTTGGTATAAAATTCAGCCAAATAAAAAAAGTATTCAACAATTTTGATTAGAAGATTAAGCACGTTTACACTAAGAATGTAAAGTTAACTGGTCAAAATCACGTGACCTGTTCCCGTCGCGTTTCGATGTTTACATGATCATTAATTTACTCTTTTCTTTCTTTCTTTTCTTTTCTAACCATCCTTTCATTCTTGTTGTACTCGGTGTAATCTGTCCTTCTTTAAGCACATAATGTCCGACATACTAGCGATCGATTACTCATTAATGACCTCTTCCCTTACTGAGGAAGAAATTGCTCTTTTACAACAATATCAAACCCTAGCAAACAATCTCACCAATGTTAAGGCCAAACTTGAGGAAATAAATCTCCAGATATCGTCTGTTGAACCTGACAATGTCGTTGATTTAACTACTTTGGCGCTTGATTTGCAAAAGTCGCTAGGTGTTTTAGGTACAGTATTTAAATCTACAGTTCATAATGTTCTTTTACATGTGGATTCAAATGAAGTTATTAATAGCGATCTTGGTGTTGGTGCCGTTACTGGTGCTAATCCTGATGCAGATTCTACTAATATGAGGTATATGGAGGATGAAAAAAATGGGCATGTACGGAAAAACGATGAATTAGAGTTTGAAAAAGGAAAACAGACAGAAACAGCTTCAACCGAGAATGTTGAAATGGAACAATCAGAATTTAATGATTTTGCTAATTCCAATAATGCAAGAGGAAGACAAACTCATAATACTCAAGGTGAAGTTGACGAAGATGATGATGTTGATTTAGGTTCTGGAATAGACGAAGAAACAATGAATGCAGTTGACAGAATCCAACATGAGCTTGGAATATCTGCTGATGACGTTGATATTCATCGTCAAATTGCTGATCAATTAGAAATTGAAAGTACTGATGATTATTAATCACGGTATCTTACTATTATGTTTATTATTACTATTAGTTTTTTGTATTAATGCGATTGTTTTGTATACTATAATTATTTTAACTTTTTTTTTTTTGTTTATTCGATTAACACACTATAAATATAAAAAAATAAATAAATAAATAAAAACCTTTTAATCTAAACATCAAAAATAACAACTTTACCATCGTTACCTGAAGAACTAAATCTGATCAAACCATTAGAATCATATTGGAAAGGTTTTAATGCAGTGATTGTATTTTGATGGACAGTTAATAAATTGTTACTTTTTGTTTCAGTTGATCCTTTTAAATCCATTTGTCTGAACATGTTTAACGCACTTTGGTTTTCTACAACATTAACTTTCTTCTTCTTTGGATCATCAATAGAATAAGTTTGTTTCCATCCTTGTTGATTACCTTCAAAAACAATTGGATGGCAATCAAAACCAGCACAAATTAATTTATTATTATTTGCAAAAACTAATGAATTGAATGGCAAGTTCGATGTTTTAACCTTGATCAATTGAGAAACTTCTAATTCTCCTGGACCTGGATAAACTATGAAAACACTAGAATCGTGTCCAACACCAGCAACAAATTGGAAATCTGGAGAAAATTTAACATCTTGAACCCATGCATTCAAATTAACATCTAAACATAATGTTTGGAACGGTAATCTTTCACCCCAAATAGTAGCTGAAGGTTTGGAATCAATACCTTTGATATAAGTTGAAAAAACACGTAAATGGCCATCAGTTGAACCAGCAGATAATAAAATGTTATTTTCATGCCAATCTAATGATAAAATAGTTGACTTAATTGGTCTTTTAATATGCTTGGAAATCCACCAATCGTTTTCTTCTTCAAAGTAACAAACAGAAATGACTCTAGCAGATGAACCTACGGCAAATTTAGTGCCGTTTGGAGACCATTTAACAGAAGTTGCTGCTCTATTGATTCTTAACAAAACTAAAGTTTCTTTGTATGAACCATCAGGTTGTGGAGTCCAAACAAGGGCATTTCTGTCTTGCGAACAAGTGACAATCTTACCATCAACAGAAATATCAACCGCAGTAACTGGCTTATCATGATGTTTCAAAGTGGTAACCAATTGAGGTTTGCTTGGATTGGATAAATTGTAAATTACAACATCTTTATCTTGTGTGATGGCGACATGAGTCCGGTCTGCGGTGAAACAATGGTCGTAAATAGGAGTTTTGGAGAGATTGAACGGAATTGACATGGATAAATGCTTTGTAAAAGGTATTGGGTATGTTCACCAGGAGTATATCGCTCTACTGTTGCTTGTGAAACGGTCCCGCAACAAAGTGATCAGTAAATCCATTCAGCCCCGAATGGTAACTCTCTTGTTCTCCTCTTTATTCTCTTGTCTCGTCTCGCTCACGCCGAGGGCGAATCGACTCAGCGCAAAGGCGTTTCTTGTAATGGGGTAGGGAGAGAAGGAACAAGATAGAACAGAGTTGGATATATACAGGAGAAGGATTCTAGATACAACACAGGAACCACATAAATACAATGGAAAGATTACAGTCATTATTAGGCGGTCGTATGGGCGGCATGGGTGGCATGGGAGGCCAAGGATTTCAAGATTCTCCTCCTATTGATAATGCAGAAACCGTGTATATTTCTTCACTTGCATTGCTTAAAATGCTTAAACATGGACGTGCTGGTGTTCCAATGGAAGTTATGGGATTGATGTTAGGTGAAATTGTTGATGATTTTACAATTACTGTTGTTGATGTCTTTGCAATGCCTCAAAGTGGTACAGGAGTTTCAGTTGAAGCAGTTGATGATGTTTTTCAAACTAAAATGATGGATATGTTAAAGCAAACAGGTAGAGATCAAACCGTTGTTGGATGGTATCATTCACATCCGGGTTTTGGATGTTGGTTATCAAGTGTCGATGTTAATACACAACAAAGTTTTGAACAATTAAATCCAAGATCTGTTGCGGTTGTTATAGATCCAATTCAAAGTGTTAAAGGTAAAGTTGTTATTGATGCATTTAGATCTATTCCTTCTCAAGTGTTGATGATGGGACAAGAACCAAGACAAACAACATCTAATGTTGGTTTATTGAATAAACCAACTATTCAAGCATTACTTCATGGTTTAAATAGAAGTTATTATTCACTTAATATAGATTATAGAAAAACAGAAAAGGAAACTGATATGTTATTAAATTTACATAAAAAGGAATGGACAAGTGGTCTTAAATTGGAAAATCATGATGATCATGATTGTAAAAATTTGGAAGGATCTAAAAAATTAATTAAAGTTGCAAAACAATACGTTGAAAGAATTCAAGAAGAGAAAACATTAACTGATGATCAATTAAAAACGAGGTATGTTGGTAAACAAGATCCAAAGAAACATTTAACTGAAACTGCAGAACAGTTGATTGAAGATAACAATGTATCTATTGTTACAAGTAATGTTAATAGATTGGCTATATAATTTCCCAGAATTGTAATTTACAATTAGATATAAATAATAATTCTTTTTCGACTTCTTTTACATTAATACCATCAAATTCAAACCATTTGGAATTGGATTTATTTAAAACTTGAACTTTGTTATCATATGTTATATTTGAGACAAGTTTATATTTAAATTTATTATTAAATTCAAGTAAATCAGGTTCAAATTTAACTATGTTTAAATTTAATTTTTGATTTATACCTTCAATCTTCATATCATTTGTCCTGTCTATATACAACACAATTATTTTAGGTGCTTTTATAATTTGAAAATTTTTATTATTTATTAATTTAATTAAATCATATTGTTCAATAGATGATGATGTTCCATCTTTGAAAACAGATTGTTGAGGTAATTTGATTGTTATATTAATAAATTTAATTTGTTTATCCTTTTGATTATTCATAATTAATTTCCCCGTAAATTGATCTTTTAAAACTTTATTCTCTTTAATTAATGAATTGATTATCCAGACATAAAATAACCTAATATCTTCACGTATTTGATTATTGACATTACAAGTAGATAAAAAATTTTCAATTGAATACGAAGATGTGAAATTTTTAAATAAATATGGTGACCATATCTTTTTTGTTAATTTAGCTAATTGATTAGTTAGTAGTGTTGAATCTAATTGTTTATGTTTAATTAAATAATTTCTAAGAGTAGATATATGAGAAAGCGCATAGTATAATGTGTTATGAATGATCATTAAATTGTCTTGTTTTGAATCTAAATCAGATATATCATTCACAAGAGGAATAAATCCAGCAGTATATTTTTCATGTGTTAATGTTTCACCTTGAATAAGTTTAGTATCTAAGTTTGAAATAAGTGAATCCTTGAATTGTGGATTTAATAATAGTTGAATATCAAGTAACTCTTCTTCTCGCTCTCTAGATAATGTAAGTTGTTCAGGTAATATCACAAATCTTGATGTCTGTGTGTTGATAAATACATGATGATTTGTATCAATTGCATGCATATAAGCAGGTGAATTAATAGATCCACCTTGTAGATATTTGTTACAAACAAGACAGATATAAATGTTTGTAGTTGCGAGTGTGGAACTACATTCCAAGGGTAAATCAAAATTCAAAATTTTTCTGTTGATAGTATCCAAATACATATCGCTTTCTGTGTATTTAGATTTTTCAGTTTCTAAATGGACTGTGTTTTCTAAATCTGCAAACTCGTCATCACTCTCTTCTTTGCCTGGCTGCTCAACCTTTTGTCTTTTTTGTGCCTCGTTTAACCCATTCAGCCCACGACGTTTCGTCTGCACCATTGTTTGATCCAACGTTTCCTCGCCCCGCTGCTCTTTCCATCCGTGTCCCCTGCAGCCAGCTTCTCTCCCCTGCTCCAGCAACCTGAACACCACGAAACATGTCGCCAAACCGCACTTGCCCAATTGGGAAAGCAAGCCGCGCCTTGCCAGCGGAGGGCTCTGCGGGAGAGTTGCCGCATTCGGCAGTCTGGCCAGTCTGGATAGTCTGGGATGGCTGTCTGACGGTGTTTTGTCTGTATTTAAGACGTCTAAAGAACCGCCGCTGCTGAGGTAATTGGGCTGGTGATTAGTGTTGGTGTTTGAATGGCAGTCTACGTGCAAGATTGATGAAGTATCCAGCAAAGGCACACGCAAAAAAAGTTCAAAACCATTTTCTTGGTAAAAAAAAGACTGCTGCAGTAGATAAGACTGCATTTTTCATTGCTTCTGCAAATCTTAAATCATATCCATATTGTGATCAAACTGCTCCATTGAGACAAAACAGATATTTTCATTATCTTTCAGGTATCGACCAAATTTCAGGCGCATACATACTATATAACACATCAAATGAAAAACTTACTCTTTTCTTACCAGATATAGATACCGATGACATCATGTGGAGTGGATTACCTCTTTCTCCAGAAGATGCGTTAAATGAATATGATATTAATGAAGTTTTGTATGCAAAAAATGTTGATTACGTTTTAGCATCTTTAAAATCTAAAGATTTCAAAATTTATACTACAGATACTGATGAATATGCTGATAAATCATTTGCAAAATATGTTCTTACTAAAGATCCTGAATTCTTTTATGCATTAGATGAAGCAAGACTAATCAAAGATGACTATGAAATTGGTTTAATGAAACATGCTGCTAAAATCACTGATAATTGTCATATGGCAGTCATGTCTGCTTTACCAATTGAAACTAATGAAACTCATTTGCATGCGGAATTTGTTTATCATTCTATCAGGCAGGGTTCAAAATTTCAATCTTATGATCCAATTTGTTGCTCTGGTCCTTCTTGTGGTACTTTACATTATGTAAAAAATGATGATCCAATGGATGGTAAAACTTCAGTTTTAATTGATGCAGGTGCAGAGTGGAAATGCTATGCATCTGATGTTACGAGATGTTTCCCAATTACTGGTAAATTTTCAAAGGAACATTTAGATATTTACTTAGCTGTTAAAGATATGCAAACTCAAGTTATGGAAAATATAAAACCTGGTATTTTATGGGATGATTTACACTTTTTATCTCATAAAGTTTTAATTAAACATTTTCTTAAATTAGGATTGTTTAAAAATGGTAATGAGAAGGAAATTTTTGATTCTAAAATTTCTGTCTGGTTTTATCCTCATGGTTTAGGACATTTATTAGGTATGGATACTCATGATGTTGGAGGCTATCCAGATTATGAAGATGATAATGTGTTATTAAGATATTTACGATTAAGAAGAAAATTACAACCTGGTATGGTTGTTACTGATGAACCAGGTATTTATTTCTCTCCATTTTTAATTGAAAATATATCTGAAGAACAAAAGAAATATGTTAATATGGATTTGGTTAATAAATACATGTACGTTGGTGGTGTTAGAATTGAAGATGATATTTTAGTTACTGCAGATGGTTTTGAAAACTTAACTTGTATAACTAGTGATCCATATGAAATTGAAAAAATTGTTCAAAAGGGTTTGAGTAAAGGTAAAGAAGGTTTTCATGTTATCGCTTAATTGATAGTTTCTAATTCAAAAAAAAAAAATTATACGTTTTTATAGTTTATTAATTATTTTATTTTACACACCGCATCTAAAAATACTTGATCTATTATGTTTAAATTGAATTACTTCTCTTCTTTCTAAAACATGTAATGTCCTATTTAATGCCTCAACAGAATATGAACCTTTTTCAACGAAAGTTTGTCGAAGTGTATTATAAGAAGTACTCCAACCCATTGGTAATCTTCTCTTAATTTCACTTTCAATATTTTCAATTTGTCCAATAACTTCTGGATTATCTGTATTACCTTCTTTAATTGCATCCATTGTGGAAGCATTAAATAGTCTCATTGCTTCTTCAAGATGTCTGACAGTTGCAACTGGTGATAATTCCATTTTAGCTAATGATTCCGTTATTCTAATAATTGCTTCTAATTGTCTAATAGTAATTGGAATAGAAGATCTTTCTGTCGATAATGATTCTTTTAATTTAACTTCTTTCCTAATTGCAACAAAATTAGAACTTAACATTTCGCTCGCTTCAGGTGTTAATCTTGGTGCACATTTCAATTTACAATATTGAATATATTTTTTCATTAATTGAATTGGAATTTCACCTTCAGATTGTTCTTCGTTATTACCACCATTAGTGTGAACATTCATAACGTGATGTGCAATAGACATATCTCTATGAGCATTATGTTCATCTTTAACAATAAAAATCATATCAAATCTTGATAAAATGGTTGTTTGAAAATCTATATTTTCACCTGGTGCTTTCATATCATCATATCTACCAAAAATTGGATTTGCTGCTGCTAAAACAGAAGTTCTTGAATTAAGAACGGTTGTAATACCTGCTTTTGCAATAGAAATAGTTTGTTGTTCCATAGCTTCATGAATTGCAACTCTATCTTCATCCCTCATTTTATCAAATTCATCAATACATATAACACCACCATCAGCTAAAACCATCGCACCACCTTCTAAATAAAAATCTCTTGTAGCGGGATCACGTTGAACAGATGCTGTTAAACCAGCAGCTGAAGAACCTTTACCTGATGTATAAATTGAAATTGGTGAAACTTTTTCAACAAATTTTAAAAGTTGGGATTTTGCAGTACCTGGATCACCTAATAATAAAACATTAATATCACCTCTTAATCTCATTCCATCGGGTAATAATTTTTTAGAACCACCAAACAATAAACAAGTAATTGCCTTTTTAATATCTTCATTACCATAAATTGATGGTGCAATAGATTTAACAAATCTTTCATATAAGTTTGGTAATCTTGATAAATTAATAAATTCTTCTTCTTCCTCTTCAGAAAAAAATCTATTCAACCCACCTGATGATCTTAATAAATCTGATTCTGCTTGAACACCTAAAACTTTCAAATAAGGACTTCTAATAGCTGCATTATTAATTGAACCTGTATTTTTGACTTTCTTTTGATAAGTATCATAAATACCAATAATTTCACATCTTGTACCCGGAACTAATGAGTTACATAAGTATCTATCAACAAATAAAGTAATATGACGTGGCATTTCACCAACTGGAACCATATCTGAAGTTTCTTGTAATTTTAAAGTTTGTTGATCAATAAAGGTGGATTTATCATGAACAATTATATATGGATTTGGTGGGCAGGCAGGTTTATCTCCATCAGGAGATGGAGGTGCTAGACATTTTTTGGGGTATTGTGGTAAACCTAATGTAATGGTAGATTTAATTTTTAAAGTATGTCTACAAGATCTGCACATTAAAGTTAGTTCTGAAGCTCTGGAATTGAGCATGGTCGTATTAATAATTATACCAGAAATCTTGATGATCTTTGAAACATTATCAGAATCAATATCTCTAATGGATATTTTAGTATCATTTGATAATAAAATTAATTGACATTGAGGGAAAACTGCAGGTGCTTCTTCATTTGTTAAATAAATATTTCTTTTAGCAATTTCAGTGATGGCCCTTTCAAATAACGGTATAATTTCCTTTGGATTTTCAAATAATCTTTGGTGTAATTCATCATGAAACGATATAAGATCTTCAGAATAAACCGTGAGTTTAAATTGTTTAGATAGTATATTTTCCCTTAACTGATTTCTGTATGAAAAATCATTATCTACTCTAAATTCTAATATGAAACGCTTGAACGCTTTAATAATCTCACTATTTTGGTCGCTTCCGACGTCTTGTTGTGGAGGTAAAACGGAAGTAGCATAAGTATCTGCTCTTTCAAAAGACATGTTGCGTTGGCTGTGTATATATTCTTCTATATATCTTCTGTCACTTCTCCCTCTCTACTTTTCATTCTACTCTCTCAAATTCATGAAACGACGTCGCCAGGTTTCAGACACGGCAAAAACGGAAAAAAGTCGGTCCAATTTCGCGTTGCATCGATCGACGCAAACAGGGATTTGTTAGGTTCTATAGGAAAGGGCAGTTCGTCTACTATTTCCAAAACAAATAAACATCAAGATAAACAGTAAAAAAAAGGACGTATGTTTAGCAAAGAAATCAAGCAAAGCCCTCGTTATTTGAGCTATTCCGGCACAAGTAAGGAAAGCCGATAGATAACGACCGATAAAACTAGACAAATCTGGGAAAATAAAAATTTGTGAAAATGCGAAAATAAAAATTTTGCTTTTGCTTACATTATATTTTTGATTTGTTTTCACTTAATTTAGCAGTAGCCGGCTTGAAAAGAGCTTTTCTGTATTGTTATTTGTCCTCCAATAACACACGTTCCGTCTAAAAAATGTTTAAAAGTACTGATAATGCCACAATAAGTATACCGGAGACACAATCCAATCAGAATGTACCAGAACCAACACAACAAGCAGATGTAAACAACAATAACGAGGAGATTAATAACATCCATGAAGATCTGCTTAAAAGTGAGTCTGCCATCAGTTCAGACAATACGAAAGAAACTGGCTCATATGAGTCAGCTTTACAGAATGAACTAGACCAAATGGAAACAGATTTATCAGCACTTTCAAACAACTTCAAAAAAAGAAGACTTAGTAAAAACGAAATGGATTTTTTGGAATCGGAGCTTAATATGGATTTAGATACAATCACTGATGCAGATTTTGATATGCATCTTCAAAAATTAATTTCAGATAACGACAGTCAGACTGAAAGTACAAAAGATGATAAAGCAAACAAACCGGAGAATAAGCCTAATGACATTATTCCAGAAATTAGTAAAGCAACAACGGAACCAATGAAAGATACGGTTGAAAAATCACCAAAACACACATCTGAATCACAAAACGCATCACAACTTGAAAGTGTAACTAATACTTTAGTTGCAGATAAAAGCGGACAGGAAAATGAACCTGAAAAGAATGAGGAAAAGAAAGGAGAAGAAAACAAGGAAACTTCAGTTATAGAAGAATCATCAATTGAAAACAAAGAAATAACTAATACTGAAAAAAAGGAAGAAATTGAAGCTACTAATATTTCTCCAATCTATCAACAAAAAGATATTGTAACAGATCTCAATCATAAAGACTTCAATGTTACTTCAACCACAACTGATTCTTATAAAGGTATTTCTATTCCAGTCAATAGTGAATTATTTAAAGAAAGTGAAACTAATACTGTTTTACAAGCATATAGAGATTTGTTGAATGATACTAATAGAATGCCTGATGATGAAGCAAGTCATATTAATGTGCAGTTATCTGCATTGCCTTTATTATTAACCGCTCCTGATAATTTATCATTTAATGTTCAAATGTTAATAAATACCCTTCCTGTTTTAGATAATCTTGCAACTCAAATATTAAGAATACTAGCAAAAGGGCCATATCAAAAGATAATGGAGTTGGTTTCAAATAGAGAATCATATACTGGTATTGCCTTTGGTAATTTAGTCGAACTTTTTGAAACCACAAAAAGAATTTATAATTCAGAAGATAGTCCATTTTTCACTGTGGAAAATATTACATTTGGACTATGGAAATTTGGTTCACCATCACCAAAATTTTTACGTGGTAGAGAAGACACAATTGAAGGTACTTTAAGAAAAGTTAATTTATCTACATTTTTACTTGCAACATTAGGATTAATTGATTTGGGTTTCTTTTTTTTAAACGAGGCATTCTTAGACGTGTTTTGTCCTCCTCAAAATTTGGATCCTACTGATTCTCTAAGTTTTTTTCAAGGTAAAGATTTATATGAAGATTGGACTACTGATCCAAGATATGAGAACAAAACCTCCAGATTTCAAAGAAACCAAACAAAATTTTTGAAAGCGCAGGCTATCTTATATTTAGAATTGAAAACTCAAGCATATATTTCTGCAATCGAATTGGGTGATAGATCAAAAGAGGATATTATTTATGATTTATTCCCAGAAAATATGGATGAAATTTTATTACGTCGTAAAGATTCATTTTACGAATCTTCAGGTGAAAAAATTGAAAGGAATGCTACATTATTTACACCCGCTGAGTTGGATTTTTTAAGTAGATGTGATTTTCGAAAACAAACTTTATTAAGTTCGACCACAGACAGTTCATTAATGGAAAAATATGAATGGATTAAGTTTTTGAATGATTTATTAGAATATGTTTCCAAGAATGTTGGATTTTTAATTTGGGGTCCAAAGGGTAAATTATCTTCAGAACTTGATAAGTTAAATGCAATGAAAGAAAAAACTACTCTTAAAATTGAAAAGGACGAATTTGATGAATTATTGAAAAACAAACAAAACGGAATAAGGGAAAATAGTAAAAAACGTAAATATTATGATTCTCAGCAAGCATTAGCTGAGTTAAGAGCAAAGAATTCAAAAGTATCAACTGAACAAACTTCATTACCACCATCACCATCACCACTTCCAGAAACTATGAATTCACATGAAATTCCAATCTCAGAAAAAGATGAATTAACAGATTTTATTCCATCGCCAATACCGGGATCACCAGATACAGCAGCTAAAGCTAAATTGGCATCTAAATCAACAAAAAAGGCCAAACAAAATAAAAATAGACCATCAACTTTTAGAAGAATTTGGACTAAAGAAGAAGAGGATGCATTAAAGGAAGGTTTAAAACAAAAGGGAACACACTGGACAGCAATTTTGGAATTGTATGGTCCAGGTGGACAAATTAATGAACATTTGAAGAATAGAAGTTCATTGCAATTGAAAGATAAAGCAAGAAATTGGAAAATATACTATATTAAAAATAATTTACCCATTCCAGATTATTTAGTTAAGGCTACTGGATACACTGATAAATTTAAGAAAGTTTTAAAGCCAGATGTTCCGGTATTAAAACGTCCAAAAACAAAAGCAGGATCGTACAGTGGTGCCAATGTTGCTACAAACCCCACAGCTCCATCAATGAATATTATGACATTACCTATCAAAACTTCAGTAGATTCCACTAGCCGTTCACATTCTTCGATTTCAAATGCTACTGGACCTTCTGCCACCGATTCCGTATCACAAGATAACTTTACAGAGACGGACGTTTACAATGAAATGCTAGAAACTTTGCTTCCACGAGATAAGGAGGGTGAGAAAACGGATGAAGTGGATGCATCTGAGCTCAAAGAGCTTGTTGCAGAAGCCTTCAAATAGAAAAGGTTGTATGTCTGTAAATAATAATTTTACTTTATCTAATTTGTCTAAATCTATGTATAATAATGTATTAATCATCACCATTGGCAGATAAGCTTTTCGGATGTGTGCGACATCTGGGCCGAAAATTTTTTCAGCGTTTTTTTGTCATGACTGATAAAGGTTGGCAGTTATATAACATAGCTTTCTGCTGTCGGGTTATGGCAAAGAGGAGCAGTAGTGGGGAGGGTTCGGATAAAGTCTTTTTTTTCGGATAGAGTCAACAAAGGTTCCATGGATATAATCTGGCTATTTCTAACATGCAAAACAATAGAAGGCCATCTACGGTACAAAGATTGCAGAAAATAACTACTTCTAAGCAATCTCCGGATGCCCATTCTTTGAACACTTTACAAAATGATGGTTTATCACCTAAGTATACTAGCAATGACGGAAGCAATGGAGCATCCTCTATATCTTCAAAGGCCTCCGAGCAATTCAATCAACAAAATGCATTGGATCAACCAATTATTAAATCTACCACTTTGTTATCAAGGATCACTACTATCAAATTTGATGATTCCCTGATTGTCCCAGTTAAAGAACGTCGTGGTTTACTGGCAAGGTTGTGTCTAGTTCCTGAATATCAAGATGCTAGAACTTTACCTCCAACTTTACGAAGAGCCATTGTTTTCATTATTGCATTTTGTGCAATGCTTGGTCCTATGGGTACATCTATTTTGTTGCCTGCATCAGACGATGCAGTCGAAAATTTGAAAACTGATATAACTATGCTCAATATTGCTATTGGTGTTTATCTTATAACATTAGGTGTTATTCCTCTTTGGTGGAGTAATTTATCTGAAAGACATGGTAGAAGATCTATTTATATCGTTTCATTTATTCTTTATTTATGTTTTACAATCGGTTGTGCATTATCTCATGATATTAATACACTTATTGGTTTCCGTGTTTTGAGTGGTGGTTGTGCAGCTAGTGTTCAGAGTGTAGGTGCAGGTACAATTGGTGACTTATATCCAATTACTAAAAGAGGTGCAGCAATGGGATTATTTTATCTTGGCCCACTTGCTGGTCCTCTATTAAGTCCTATCATTGGTGGTGCTATTACAAGTAATCCTAAATTTGGATGGCGTGCAACTCAGTGGTTTTTGATTTGTTTGAGTGGTGGTTGTTGTTTACTTATTATTTTCTTTTTACCTGAGACTTTAAGAAAACAAGATAATAGGGAAGCTATTAGAAAAATTTTAAGAGAAAGAAGATCTAATAAAATTCATAAACCTGATGAAGAAAACTTTAAGGAAAGAGTTAGAAATGAAAAGAATGAAAATGAAAAGAAAGAAAATGGAAATGATAAAAGCACAATTTCTAACAAGGCGCCACATGATTTGCATAGTATTCCACACATTGAAATACCCATTTCACCAACTGCTTCAATTGATTCTGAAGCTTTAGATTCTGATTCTGATTTTGATGATGGGCTTGTTAATGAAGAAGAAGTTGAACATCTTAATAAACTGTTAAGTAGAATGTCAACACATCGTTCATTTGCTGGTAATAGAAGTAGAAAAGCTTCAATATCATCGATCAAACCTTCAAATAATATGAATACACCTATTAATCTTGAAAGCAGTTCTTCAGATGATGAGAATAAACAATCATTGAATGATGATGAACTTGAAGGGTTTGATGATGATGAAACACCTGTGATGGATGCTGTTGCTCCATTGTCTAGAGTTCCGACTACGAATACAAACAATTTTATTGATAACAAAAAAAGAAGAAGAAATTCAATTGCAGCTGAACTTGAAAATATTCATAAAATTGCACATGGAGGTAAATTCCGTTTGTTCTTACATTATTTAAAAATATACCTTTATGGACCATTAAAAGCATTTGTGTTTATTAGATATCCTCCTGTTTGTTTAGCAATGGCATATTCTGCACCATGTTTTGCTGCTTTATACGTTCAGAACATGACATTAACTTACATGTATTCTAAAGAACCATATAATTTTTCACCTGTTTTAGTTGGTTTAGTTTATATTCCTAATTCCGTTACTTATTTTATTGCATCAATTTGGGGTGGTAAATTTAATGATTATTTATTAAAGAAAAAAATTGAAAAATACGGTATTGTTGCACCAGAAGCAAGATTTGGTATAAATGTTTATGTTGCAGCTGCAATTTTACCATTATCAATGCTTATAACCGGTTGGTGCCTTGAATATGGTGAACAGTGGGTTACACCATTAATTGGTACTGCATTATTTGGATTTGCTCAAATGATTGTTATTGGTGTTACAGTTACTTATCTTGCAGATTGTTTACCTGGTAAAGGTGCTACAGGTATTGCGTTAAATAATTTTATTAGAATGATTATGGCCGCAGGTGTTTCTTTTGCGACAGAGCCATTAATTAAAGCTATTGGAACTGGTGTTTTATTTAGTATTTGTGCTGGTGTTACTGCGGTATTAAGTGTACTGTTAGTTATTATTATAAAATACGGTGATTATTGGAGAGAAACTTATGATTTGGAGAAACTTTATGATATTGTTGATGAATAAATTTCATCTATTTTAATTAATTTATATTATTCGTATACCACATAACCTTTACAAAAAAATTTATAAACTTGAACTTTTTAATGTTTTAATTTGATTTTTTTTTATCTTTATTCTTTGGATGTAAAAACTAAACTATACAGATTATTAAATTATACTTTCTTAGGAGGTGGTAATGGAACAGAACCATCTGATTTAAATGTACTTCCAGTATCTGCAGTTTGACTCATTTTAGTTTGTTCATCGAAATATGCATCTAAATTAACAGCTGCATGTTTGGAAGCATTTTGATGACCACGTTTTCTATTTGTGTTACTTACAACGGAATTTGCAGCTTGATCAATAGTTTCACCGACATTGTCAGATGAAAAACTTGGAGCTGATACTTGCATTGGTAAAAATTCAGGTGGTTGAGTGATTGGAATTTCTGGAATGTATGAATGATCGGGAACTGATGAACTTAATTGAGTTGGTGGTAAAGCATCCTTTGCTGCTTTTGGTTGTTCAAATTTACCAATGACTTCAGGAATACGATGTAATAATCCATAACCAACATCACAACCTAAAATACCTCTTCCACCCCATAATGAACCTGCCTTCAAAATCACTCTAACAGGTCTAACACAATCAGAATCATAATTATAAACATATAAAACTACTTCACAACCATCGCCATTCTTAGCATATTGACTTTGTAAAACTTTTGATAATAAATCTTCACCACCAGTTGCGAGTAATCCATCTTTTGATTGGATAATATATTCATCAGGCATGATTCCTGCTATAAATGCAGGAGATCCTGGTAAAACACGTAGAACATGCCATATATAAAATCCTGTACTTAATGGTGTTAATTGAAAGGAAATTCCTAATTTTGGTGTCCATTGTAAAGCATTGTTATCAGAAGTTTGATTTGAATCATTTGATAAGTTAATTTCTTCTAATGGGCGTGCAACTTTTTCAACTGAATCTTTAATTTCTTGACATGATATATTAATGTCTCTAACAACTGAACCTTTAGAAGAAAATACGGTAAATATAACATCATTTCCTGCAACTTCAATTTCATGTCTTATATAATTAAACATATTATCATATCCTACATGACCAGTTTGTGTATTAATTTCCAAAAACGCATTAATGTCAGTTCCATTCATTGTCATAATATAATCAAACCATGATTCTAAACCATGATTAAATCCAATCGAATTTGGTTTCACTGATAATATACGTAAACCTTGACGAGATTCATCGACTTGAGGGCCTTTAATACCTGAGACTTCGTTAGAAAGTTGTGACTCAATTGAATTAACAAGTTTCTTCGCAAATCCAAACATGATTTTTTCTCTATTGTAATTATTTTGGGTTTGTAGAAATGGCACAGAACCATATCAGGACTGTTTATTCATTAAAGTAAATACATGCTCACAAAGAACAATGCACAGCCATGTATTTCCACGACGTTTTCAAGTATTTTTTCAGAATTTTTATTTTATTTGGATTTTTAAAATTAATGTTATTACTTCTTTTCTACAATACCAAATACGGTATTTGGTTAAATGTCCATAGTACGACGTCACTTTAGTGTATTTTGCAAAACTATGAGTAAATATGAAACAAAAGTTTTAAAAATTGATCCATCTACAATTATTTTCAATGATGATAAAGAAACAGTGGAATTTACAGATATTAAAACAAAAAAAGTATTAGAAGAAGCATCTAAATTTTTACATGAATCACAAGTTGTTGGATTTCCAACTGAAACTGTCTATGGATTGGGTGCATCTTCTTTATCATCAGATGCAGTTAAAAGAATTTATGAAGCAAAAAATAGACCTGCTGATAATCCATTAATTTCTCATATTTCATCTTTAAATATGATTAAAGATATTTTTAATACTGAAATTCCAGAAATATATAAACCTTTAATAAACAAATTTTGGCCAGGTCCATTAAGTATTGTTTTACCAGTTTCTTCAAATTGTCCTATCTCATCTATTGTTACAGCAGGTCAAGATACATTCGCAGTTAGATTCCCTGAAAATAAAGTTGCAAGGGCACTTATACAAGTATCAAATTTACCATTAGCTGCACCATCAGCAAATGCTTCAACTAGACCATCACCTACTACAGCTGCACATGTATTAGAAGATTTAAATGGTAAAATTCCATTAATTATTGATGGTGGACAATGTGATGTTGGATTAGAAAGTACAGTTGTTGATGGAACAGTTTATCCACCTATGTTATTAAGACCTGGAGGTGTAAGTCTTAAAGAAATTCTTAATGTTGGACATGGATGGGAAAAGGTTGTTTTAGGTAAAAAAACTGCAGGTCAGTATGAAAAAGTTCGTACGCCTGGAATGAAATATAAACATTATTCACCAACAGCTAAAGTTATACTTTTTGAAAATTTTGATAACATAATAAATGCTTTTGAAGCTTATAAAGATTCTAATAATATTGATTTAAAGGATATTAAAATAGCAGTTTTAACAACAAAACATTGGAATAGATATGATGATAATAGTAAAAATATATTAATTATTCCATTAGGTAAGAAAGGTGAAGAAATACAACGTAATTTATTTGCAGCATTAAGAGATGCAGATGAACAAAAAGTTGACCTTATTTTTGTTGAAGCTATTGATGAAGAAGATCAGGGATTAGCAATTATGAATAGATTATCAAAAGCAGCTAGCGAAACGATAACTAAATAGACATTTTTTTTAAAATTAATTTAGAAAATAGACTTTTATAATTTTTTATTTATAGTTTTATATTTATTATACTGTATTAAAATTAAGAGTTATTTACAATTCATCATGAGAATCAGCAGTTTCAACAGCAGTTTCTTCAACAACTGGAGCAGCAGAAGAAACGGTTGGTTCTTCTTCTTCATCTTCATCATCATCACCAAAAGCTTCAATTTTTAAAGAACCTTTTTCCTTAATGAAATCAGCCATGGATTCTAAAGATCTTGATTCTTCGTAGTAAATTGGATCAGAACCATCAGCTGGGAAAAGAACTAAAGTTGGGTAACCTTGAATTTCAACACCTTCAACATCATTTAAAGTGTGATCTAATTCTGCAACAATAACATCCTTATCTGCGTAAAGTGCTGAAAGTTCTTCAAAAATTGGAGCTAACTTCTTACAATGACCACACCATGGTGCATAATATTTAACAAAGACGTCCTTTTTAGAATTAACAATTGCTTCGTGTTCTGCACCAACAAGATGATAAACAGTTGAATTTTGAGTTTCTGGAATTGGTTCAGATTTAACAATTGGATCTAATTTTCCAGCTTTGAATTTTTGGACAAATTGAGTAATATCATTATTATCAAGAGGTTTGGATTGATCAATACCGTATTTTTTATTTGCTTCAAGATCATGAATAACGAAAAGTGGGAAATTTTCTTGCATATTCAAATTTTGTGCATGTAATCCAAATTGAACAGCATCTAAACCAACAAAGTTAATTTCACCTCTGTATTTCTTTGCTAATTTTTTAATAACTGGTTCTACAGCAGCACGTTCTTCTGGAGAGGTATAGAAGTAGTAACCTAATGGAATACCTGAAGAAGTGTAAGCTTGGTAAGTAGAACCGTTAATTTCACCAAAAAGTGGCTTTGATTCAACACCAATGAAATCAACTAATAATTCAAAATCATCACTAATATCTTCACCATTGTAAATTGAAGCATCTTCGATTGTTTCACCTTTTCTGAAAATAACATAAGCTGGTTTCTTTGCAGATTTAGCATAAGTAGAAACATATTTGTCATCAGAAGTAGTTGCAAAAGTAAAATTTTCTCTGTATTTATTTGCAATTTCATAAAAAGTTGAATTTGAAGCACTAGATTCAAGACCTTCTGGAATAATTTGAAGAATAAATGATTCAGATAAAGAATCAATTTTGTCATCTAAAGATTTAGCATCAGAGAAAACTTGAACTGCTGGTAAAGTTAATTTAACCATGTAATTAGTAATTGCATCAGCTTGTCTTTGACCTGGGTAATCAGAAACAGCAGAAGAATCACCTTTGAAAACCTTTAAAGTTGGGTAACCTCTGATTTCAAATTGAGAACATAAATCTCTTTCTTCAGTACAATCAATTTGAGCTAACTTAATGTCAGGATTAGATTCAACTAAAGAATCTGCAGCTGCAGCAAATTCAGGACCTAATTTTTTACAATGACCACACCATGGAGCAAAGAATTCTGCTAAAACGTAAGGATTGTTAGTGATGAAATCCACGAAGGTAGCTTCAGTAAGTTTAACAACAGCGGAATCTTCTGGTGCAACAGCTTCTTCAGCTGAGACCTGGGATATATTAGTAATTGCGGCCATAATGGCAGCAATGGCTTTGATAGAGAATTGCATTGTGGTGTAATGAGATAAGGGTGGTTGTATCTGTGGCTGAAGGACAAGACAGGAAACAGAAGAAGAAGAAAGACCAGACAGAAAAAGAAACGGAGGCCACAAATCACAGCAAAGTAACGCCTAACACCACCATCGTGCAATCGGAAGGCAAATCGAGCAAGACGAAAGGGGAAAGTACACGTCGTTCACTTCGATCACTTCGATCACTTCGATCACTTAGATCACTGTGTTTTCCGGGAAGAGGAGCCAGAACAGTGACACGACAGTGACACGTAGACACAGACCCTGGCACTGAGCTCTGTCTTCTCTTCTCTTCTTCTCTTCTCTTCTTCTCTCTTCTTCTCTTCTGAACCCCCACGGCATTGCCCCCCGCTGCCATACTGTGGCGTGCACGTGACCCGTGAAATTTGGAGAGCATGTTTGCACAGCAGCAAACGGTGGGTCTGTTTATTGGACTGCCCAACGGTGGTGGCATCTCCGCAAACTGTGGTGTGCCGTTCTTCTGGTTCCTGGTAAGCGCCCGGCTGCCGCTATAAAACCCCACCATGGGACTGTAGAGTGACAATTAATCAGAAGTGGAAATGTAATGTGTAAATCTATTCAGACTCTTTTTCGTCCAAACCAGTTTGATACATTGACAAAAGATGACACAAATAAAGGAAAAATTCCAAAGTTTCTTCAGCGTGTTCAAATCATCACATGATGATGGTAGTGATGATAGTGATGATGATATTTCATATACCGAAGAAAGCATTGGTTCAACTTCTGTTTCGGTTAATGGTACACATGTAAATCTATCAAAATCAGTGTATGAAGTTGATGGTAATGAAGTTGCAACACCTGAAGAACGTGTAAATCCTCTAGGTTATTCAGTTGGACCTGCAAGTGTTATTGTTTTAATTTTGCAAGGTGTGGTTGGTACCGGTATTTTCAGTACTCCTGGTTCAATTTTAAAATCTATGGGATCAATTGGTTCAACTTACGTTCTTTGGATTTGTTGTTTTTGTCTTCCACTTTTCAGTGTTTATCTTTATATTGAATTTGCTGGTTATTACCCAAAAAGAAATGGTGGTGATGTTGCATATCTTGAACAAGCTTATCCAAAGCCAAAATTTATGATTCCAACTATGTTTGCTGCAGTTTCTGTTGTTTTATCTTTTACAACTGGTAGTGCATTAGCGTTTGGTCAATATATTTTATCAGCTGCCGAAATTGAAGCAAAAACTTGGTATTATAGAGGTATTGCTATTGGTGGTTTAACATTTGCAGCTTTATGTATTGCTTTAAGTACAAAATGGTCTTTAAGATTACAAAACTTTTTGGGATTTGTCAAAGTTATTTTCTTGCTTTTCATTATCATTCTTGGTTTTGTTGTTCTTGGAGGTGGTACAAAAGTCGCTGATCCTCATCAAAGTTTTCATAATGTTTGGGAAGGTACAACTACACAAGGTAATAATATTGCAAATTCTATTGTCAAAGTAACTTTTTCTTATGGTGGTTATTATTATGCATTTGGTGTCGTTGCTGAATTTAATACTAAAAAACATACTTCTGAAAAGAAAGCAAAAAAAGAATTACTTAGAGTTTATTCAATTTATGTTCCAATTTCACTATTTGTTATTTTTATTCTTTACATTTTAATGATTACTTCTTATTATGCTGCTGCGTCTCCAAAAGATATTAAAGCATCAGGTAATTCAGTTGCAACATTATTATTCAAAAATGCTTTTCAAAATAAAGCTGCAACAAAAGCATTATCTGTCATGGTTGCATTATCTGCATTTGGTCATTTACTTACTGCCGTTCTTTCACATTCAAGATCGTTAAGAGAATGTGGTAGACAAGGAGTTTTACCATTTCCAATATTTTGGACATCAATTAAACCTTTAAATACTCCACTTGGTCCAATTTTTATTACCTGGTTGGTTAATTTTATTATGATTGTTGCACCTCCAGCTGGTTCTGCTTTTAATTTTATTGTTGATATGGGATCTTATTCAGGTTATATTTTTACATTTTTATTATGTTTTGGATTACTAAAAGTTAGAAGAGAAAGGAAATTAAAAGGTTTAGGTACAAAAGGTCAATATTTACCATTGCCATGTATTATTATCCTTTTATTGTTTGAATTATTTGTTATGGCACTTGCTTTTGTCCCACCGAAGGGTACTTTAATTGGAAGTGATGTTAGTTTCTTCTATGCAACATATCCAATTGTTACTATTGGTTTATTACTTGCTTGTATGTTATATTATGTCATTTGGAGATACACATTACCAAAATTGGGTAATTATGTTCATCGTGAAGTGATTTACCGTTTAGATAATGGAGAATTAGGTAATACCATTGTTAAAGTTAAGCTTGCTGATTTGGAAGAATGGGATAGAGAACATGCAACTGATGAAAATGGTGTTTCAACTAAACTTATCGTTGAAATTGAAAAGATTGATTCAAATGAAAAAGAGTATTGAAATTTTTTCCCCTTGTATTTAACCTTATTCAAAAGTAACCTTTTTTATAAAAACTTTATATTATTTTTTAAACATTAAAAAAATTTGCTATTTTTAAAATATAGATATCCTTAATTAGATCGATCCCATAACTTAGATTAATTGCAATCATAAGGGACGTTAAAAAATAAACTATTTCTATTGAGGTCAATTTAACAGCTTCTAATGTGGTTACTCTTCAATTATCATATTCTTAAAGCTAAGTGGCCAACAGAACAATAAAGAGTTGAAAAATAAATAACAATGTTTAACTTTAAAAACGATCTTGTATTTTATTGTCACTTTCAATAAATTCCTTTCTTTGCTATTTATCCAACAACTGACTCAAAAGTTACGAATGAAACAATCACTGGCATTTAAAACTAATAGATGTTGAAGCCTTGTATTCCTCAATGTATTATCCATATTTAATATTTAATAGATAAATCGATATTAAATTAAACAACTATAAAATATAGTATAAACAACTAATAAACTATATGAGAATTATTAAAAGTGGAATCTTCGTTCCTTTTAATAATCCCCATTTCTTTACATAGGTTAGTGTGTAGACTAAACATTTTATCAAGATAAATCTTTTGGAATCGTTATCTTGATAAGGGAATGCCGTAGCGGAATACTTCCTAATGCAGAAGGTCCATCTTATCATAACAACAATAGATGCTTACCCGTTCTTCCATCAACAGTTCTCTGGAAAGAGATACTTTTATGGATGTAATTTTGATTATGTAAGCAGGATAATTTTGATTAAAAATTTTAAAATTTTAAAATTTCTAAAACAAAGGCTATTTAATAATCAAAAGAGCTCAAAAAAGGTAAAATTTTTAAATCTCACGTGATCAAAGTTTAGAAGTCAAAGATAAGCTAAAAAATGTATTTTCAATAATTGGAGGGATGGCCGAGTGGTCTAAGGCGGCAGACTTAAGATCTGTTGGGCGTATGTCCGCGCGAGTTCGAACCTCGCTTCCTTCATTACTTTTTTGCCTTTTTTTTTTAAATTTTGTTTTCACGTTTTTTTTATGGAGTTAACAGCAATTTTCGACCTCGATCCAACCGCTCAACAATTTTAAATCCAGCTATCTCCACATAAACACATGTGTCAAACAAACCCGAGGATTTAATAAATGGGTTTGTTATTGTTTCTGTATTGGTCCACAGTTTTTTATTTAAAAAACCGCACGATTTCTTAAATTCCTAATTTATACCTTATACATTTAATTTACATTGACTTATCATATATATAATATCACATGCAATCCAATCAAGTATTATATCAAGCAATTGCAAGAATACCCATTTCTATTATATCACGTACCCACTGCAGAACAAAACATACATTCACTATAAAAATGGCAACTGAAAATGCTAATCTTGGGATAGAAGCAGAATTAGTTCCTACTGATGCATCTAAAGTTCCTACAACATCTTCATATAAAAAATCAACATCACCATCTGGTGTACCATTATCTCAAATATCTTCAAAATTATTCCCATTACCAGTTTCTGACAGTTTTAAACATTATTGGAATAATGCATCTCTTGAACAAGCACAACATGAGTTGTTATCTACTTTATCTTTTTATCCTGAATCTTCTTCTACTCATTCATCTGAAGTTTTAAAATTTCAAAGTCCGAATTCATTGGTGTTTCCAGATATAAATGAATTTCATATTAAACCAAAAAATGAAAATCAATCTGAAGAAAATCAACCACATTTGGTTATTATACATGGTTATGGAGCCGGACTGGGATTTTTTATTAAAAATATCGAAGCAATTGCTGAAAAACATCCAAATTGGCATATTCATGCAATTGATTTACCAGGATATGGATGTTCTACAAGAGTCAAATTCCCATCAACAATTCCATTTGATAATTATCAAACTGTTGAAAAACTGTTTACTATTCCATTACGTGATTGGTTTGTATCTCGAGGATTAGATGAGAAAAATACTGTTACGGTTGCACATTCAATGGGTGGATATCTTTCATTATTATTACAAATTAATGAAGTTAATGGAAATGGATTTATTACAGAATCTGAATTTAAAACTTTAAAATCAAGATTTGGATGTAATCCAAGTAAAGATAAATTTGAACATCAATTAAAAGAATTATCAAATACATCATCTAATCCAAGAAGATTTTGGGATACTTTAGTTTTAGTATCACCAGGTGGTATTTATCATCACAGAGCTAAAGAAATTGAAGAAAACACACCAAAATGGTTTACAAAACTTTGGAATAGAAATATTTCACCATTTTCTCTTGTACGTAATACAGGTCCTTTAGGTTCATATTTTGTAAGTGGTTGGACAAGTAGAAGATTTGCAATTTCTTCATTATTTAATGATCAAATATATAAACTGTTGCATCAATATTCATATACAATTTTTAATGCAAGGGGTAGTGGAGAATATATGTTGAATTATTTACTTGCACCTGGTGGTATTCCAAGACATCCATTAGTTGATAGACTCCAACAAATTAAACAATATTCTGGTAGAACTGTTTGGATGTATGGTGGTCATGATTGGATGGATTATAAAGGTGGTGTAAAAGCATGTGAAAAATTAAATTCAATTAATGAAAATAGTTCACAACTGGAAATAGTGCCTGGGGCAGGTCATCATATTTATCTTGATTCTTTTAAAAAGTTTAATGATATGATAGGAAATGAAATGATTAATTTTGAAAATAAGAAATAATAGACAAAAATTTTATAAAACTCTGTGTAATTTTTTTTGGATTATGAGTTATATAATATTATAAACGTAAAGCATTAAATGATTAAAAAGGAAAAGATAAAGATAAACAACATCATCATTAAGAAGAGAAAAAAAAAAGGGATACAAGATAGTAAAAAATGTGCATTTTCAATAAAAAAATATTGAATTATATGTATTCATTTGAATTTAAATTTATTGATTTTCTGCATATAATTTATCAACTCTATCTTGAACACTAGCCAAAATTTTCTTTCTCTGTAATTTTTGAGCTGAAGTAACAAAACCAGTTTCAGGAGTCCATTCTTCATCAACGAAAACACAACCTAATACTAATTCAATACCGTTTAAACCACCAGATTTACCTGTTTGTATAATACTTTGGGTTAATTTATGAAGCAATGTTTTATTTTCTAAGAAATTAGAAATTTCGACATCTGAAGCGGATTTTGCATTTTTATCTAAACCAAGTGAAAAAATTAATTCTTTAACTTGAGCTTCATTTGGTAAAACAATACCAACTGGTTTAACTTTATTTTCATCTGCATAACAACAAATATTCAAAACGTATTTATTTGAACGGTAAATTGATTCAATTTTTTCAAGTGCAATATATTCACCATTAAGAGTTTTAACTAAATTTTTCTTACGATCAATAACTTTTAATGCACCAGTTGAAGTCCATTCACCAATATCACCAGTACTAAACCAACCATATTCATATTCGAAAGCTTTTTTAGTCTCTTCAGGATTTTTATAATATTCTTTTAAAACACAAGCACCACTAATTAAAATTTCCCCTTGATTATTCTTTGCAAAATAACCAGCATCTGGAACATCAATTAATTTAACAGTAACAGAACCAACTAAAGATCCTGCAACATCAAATTCAAAATGATCTGGCATTAAAACAGCAGTATTTGCACAAGTTTCAGTTAAACCATAACCAATTAACATTGGACCGAGTGTATTAGAAATGAATCTTTGAGTTTCACCACTAATTGGGGAACCACCATTTAACATTAAACGTAATTGACCACCAGTTGCAGCTTTAATTTTTTTGAAAATTAAATTATCAACTAATGAAGGAACTAAAGGAATATGATATTTTTTAGAAGTTGCCTTTGCATTATAAGCAGCCCAGAAAATTTTTTGAGTTGTTGCAGGTTGTTTTTCAATTTGTGATAAAATACCCTTTTTAACAGCTTCCCAAACAGCTGCAACACCAACCATAACAGTTGGTTTAAAAGCCTTCATATCACCTTCACAATTTTTACAGGAAGCATCAGTTAAAGTTTTAACATTAGCATATCCTGCTATACCACCCCAATAAACAACTAAAAATTCGAAAATTAATTCAAAAATATGAGCTAAAGGTAAGAATGCAATAACTCTATCATTAACACCGATTTTATTATCTGGGACATTAACAGAAACACCTGCAATACCTGCAACAATATTTGCATGAGATAAAACAACACCTTTTGGAGGACCAGTTGAACCAGAAGTATACATAATACAAGATAAATCTTCAGGTTTTGGAGAATGAATATTAATCACAGAATCATTATCTTTACCTAAATTAATTACTTGATTAATTGAATAGAACTGAATATCTGGTCTAACTTTTTTAATTTCATCAATTGCGTTTTTAGCATTTTTATAAAGGTTACCATCAGCTCTTTTATCATTTGGATCTAAATCTTCAGAATGAATAATGTATTTAATTTCAGTTGCTTTTTGGGAAGGATTAATCAATTTAAATAATAAATCGTTATCAGTAAAAACTGTTCTTGAACCGGTTTGAACTAAAGAATGGGTTAAACCTTCTTCACCTAAAGAATCATAAGCTGTAACAACAGGAATACCTTGAGATTGAGCAGCAAGAAAACTTCTCATCCAACTTGGTGAAGTTGCAGCAAATATATGTAATTTATCAGTATTTGAAGGAGTCATACCTATTTTAATTAAACCTTTACCATAATAATTAACTAAAGATTGTAAATCACCAAAAGACATGTATTTATAATCTGATTTTTCATAATAAGACCATTTTTTATCAACAGTAACTTCTTCGCCTTCAATAATTTTAGTGATTTTTTTAGTTTCAGTATGGATATCAATTAAATCTCTCCAACCTTGACAAAATCTATTTTTACCATGTTTTTCAACAGCTTCGTTAAAAAATTCATAAACTGTTGTACATTTGTAACCTTTAGGTCTTGTTACAGCTGCGTCTTTAACTTTATAACTTCTTCTTGGAGCGGTTTCGCCCTTCTTGGCTTCCGCAACGGGGACATTTAATAAAACCATATTGTAATTTAGTATGTTTGTATTCTTAAGCTTGTATTTATATTTGTAATTGTAATTATAATTGCAATTGTACCTGTGTTCGTATATAGGTGAACGTATCGAAAGGGTCCAGCAAAGGAGATGGACAGAAGAAAGAAGAAGAAAAGGTTCTGTTTAAGGGAAAGGAAAAGTGGGGATTAAAAGGAGAACAAAGGAGGCGATAGGACATACAGGAAAATGCATAAACGGGCTGAGCATTGCTGAGCAAAGAGGAGTTGAGAAAAATAAGAGGTGGGGTGGGGCTAGGGCTTGTGGTTGGGTCTGGGTTTGGGATTGTGTTTGGGTCGGGGTAAGGCCCAAGGAGTTTACCCTACATTCTAGAGCCAGTGTGGTAGTGCATAATTACGGGACGGGGCCGGGAGGGCGGGGGAGGCTAAACAGTTATCT
The DNA here is from genome assembly GCA_030560915.1 of Pichia sp. NRRL Y-12824. Taxonomy (NCBI): domain Eukaryota; kingdom Fungi; phylum Ascomycota; class Pichiomycetes; order Pichiales; family Pichiaceae; genus Pichia; species Pichia sp. NRRL Y-12824. The sequence continues at coordinate 65,811 of JAKTWG010000029.1, read as the reverse complement.
GCTGATATTGTGGTCGGGGTGCGATTATCCAGTCCATGTGTTTCGGGACCCAGTTCAACCTAGCCACCAGGCTCACCAGGCTCACCCATTAATCAGGGTGCCGGAGCACAGAACAAAGACAGATATCGGAAGAACATGCCATTGATGAGGATGGGACACAACGATGGCGGGCACAGCAAGGGTGGAAAGTACGCTTTCGAACAAGTTCATGCAGCTCGTGCCCCCGGGGGCAAACTAGGCCAGAGTCGCGCGCTAGACGAGGGCCAACGGTTTTGCGCGAAATAATGACCTGCATGACCGCGGTTTCAGCCGTTCGTGCGAATTGTTGGGTCCTGGCGCTTTGTTGGGTTTGTGGATGGGCCTAGAATCTATGGTGTAATCGATTTGTCGATCTACGACACGCACATCTGTGCACCAACAACGCACATGTCTGAAATGGCGTCGTACTGCGACACGTAGTATGTTGTTTGGGTTCTGGTTTTTTTACTGACACGCGTCCTTATGTGGCAGACACGTGGAATGAGGGTCCCTGCGATCCCCACGCCTTCGCCTTCACATAGCGTTAATTAACACTCCAGTTGTTTTTCTCTCTTTGCCACATCAATTTCTAGCTGTTTGCCTTCTTGTTGTTACTTTTTTTTTCTTATCTTCTTTCATCTTTCATCTTTTCTACTTTCATCTTTTCTACCTTTATCTTTTCTTCTCACACATTTACTATTCCTTATTCTATTTTCATCAATTTTATTTGTATCTTTTCTTCTGATTTTTTTATTTTCTTATTTTATTCCCCTTAGTCAATTGAACAATGGGAAACTCACCCAGTAGAAATGATTTAAATTTATCTAATACAAATAATAGTACTTCAACTAGCAATAATAATTCCTCATCTTCCACTTCTGCTGTCACGTCTCAAGATGACCCTGATCCATTGCCCATAAATTTGTCAAATACAAATAATAATATTAATATAACTAATGTCTCAAATCATAATGCTGATATTACTTTAAATAATAATAATACTAGTAACAATAAAAATAATAATATTTCTCCTTTAGCTCCTATTTCTTTAGCTCATTCCCTTTCCTTATCTTCCAACTCTTCTGGTGAAAGCATTTCAAATTCTTGTTTTACTTCAACTTCTTTATCATCCTTCACCACAAATTTATCTTCTTCTGCTTTGAATAATAATATTTGTTCAAAATCAAGTTCAACGCTCTATGCAATTAACGAGCTTACAAATCAATCTTTTTCATCTCATTTACCTTCTTCATCTCCTTCTTCAACTAATTCAAATGATTTACAATTCGATTTAGATTTAGATAAACATCCAAATAATTTACTTTCTTCACCCCCAACAAAAAATTTATCAAGCGCAAAAATTAAACATCCTCCCCCGAATGTTTCAAATAGTGTTGCAAAATCTTCTGCAAAATCTTCTGCACAATCTTCTAGCAAATCAACAAAATCAGGTTCTCATTCACATCATCATGTTGTTGATATTGATTCAATTATTGAAAAATTAGTTGCTTCTGGTTTATCAAAGAAAAATCCAAAATTATTCTCATTATCAAATGACGAATTACGTTTTATTTGTGCAAAATCAAGAAGAATATTTATGTCTCAACCAATGTTATTAGAATTAGCTGCACCCGTTAAGATTGTTGGTGATATTCATGGTCAGTTTTATGATTTATTAAGAATCTTTAAATTGTGTGGTTTCCCTCCAAATTCAAATTATTTATTTATGGGAGATTACGTTGATAGAGGTAAACAATCATTAGAAACAATGGTTTTACTTTTATGTTTAAAAATCAAATACCCTGAAAATTTCTTTTTACTTAGAGGTAATCATGAAACTGCAGAAATTACTAAAATGTATGGGTTTTATGATGAATGTAAAAGAAGGACTTCATCTGGTATTAAAACCTGGAAACTTTTCGTTGATGTTTTTAATACTTTACCTGTTGCTGCAACTATTGCTGATAAGATTTTTTGTGTTCATGGTGGTTTATCCCCTGAATTAAAAGATTTAAATCAAATAAAAAAGATTCAAAGACCAACTGATATACCTGATGAAGGTTTATTAGCTGATTTATTATGGTCTGATCCTCAAGAAAAATTTACGGAATCAAAAAATGATGATTCAAATAATTATTCTTCTAAATCGAATTCTAAAATCAAATCAAAATCTAAATCAAAATCAAAACTTCATAATGATTGGAAACCAAATGATAGAGGTGTTTCTTATTGTTTTAATGATAATATCGTTAAAAATTTTTGTGCAAAGTTTGATTTTGATTTAATTGCTCGTGGTCATATGGTTGTTGAAGATGGTTATGAATTTTATGCACGTCGTCATTTAGTCACCATTTTTTCTGCTCCTAATTATTGTGGTGAATTCAAAAATTGGGGTGCAGTTATGAATGTTAACAAGAAATTAATGTGCAGTTTTGAATTGTTGAAACCAAAAGAAAGGAAATAAGCATATGCGAATCCAAATACAGATACTATTATTATTATTACTATTACAATTATTATCAGTTACTATGATCATATTTTATACCATCAAAGTTTACGTTTTTTGTTCCTTATTCAAAGGTTCATCCCTTTCCTCTTATTTTATGTTCATTTTCATTTTTATTCTCATTTTATTAGTGTTGAATTTTTCAATTTATTGGTTTTATTTATTCAGATTTTTTTAAATCTGCTGGTTGGTGTGCTTTTCTTTACTATTTTCTTTACTTAACTTTACTAATTTATCTTCTGCTTTTTATAGATGAATATATTTATGATTTGTGTTAAATATTATTCGATCCGCCTGTAATATAAATAAAAGCAATTTATGCTTCATATGGTTGAGTTAGCATATATTACATGGGTTATCTTGGAAATAAAAAAAGAAACTGAAAATGTTTCTTAATTTGAAAAGAAAGCTGATTACGTAGGAAATATAAGGGTTTAAGTTGTCAAATAATTTTTTAAATGTAAATGCCTGGTTAGCTCAATCGGTAGAGCGTTTGACTCTTAAGATTTCTACGTTAAAGTAGTGCAATCAAAAGGCTGCGGGTTCGAGCCCCGCATCGGGCTTACTTTTTAATGTTTTTTGATTTTTTGTTCACTAAATAAAAATATGTCCATTTAAAACTTATTCAAAATTCTTTTTATAATAATAAGTTTTCTTCTTTTATCGCTTATTTAAAGTTTATATTAGAAGTTGTGTGTGAACTTTATGTTTATACGAAAATAGAAAAGGAAAATAACTACACAGATGATTTGATAAAGTTATGAAAATAAAAGAAAATTGTAAGATTTAACAATTTGGATCAGTTGGACCAAAGAATTCCATCTTGATATTATTAACGCCCTTTCCTGTTAAATATTTTTTAAATTCATGCATGTATCCAACAGGACCTAATAAATACACATCATATTGATCAGGATTAATATGATTTAATTCTGAAGTTTGTAATTTTTCACCATTTTCAGAAATATAATTACTTAATTTAAATGTTTCTGGATGATCTGCTGCTAATTTCGTAAATGTATCTTTAAAAGGTTCTGAAGCAACAGTCTTATTAGAATAATAAAGTTCAACTGTCTTACCATCTCTTAATGCAGCTTGCATAATTGTTATCATTGGTGTTATACCTATACCACCTGCTAAAATTGCAACTTTTGGTTTTTTTGATTCAGCATCGTATTTCATTGTACTAACGGGAGCATGAACGGAAAGAACATCACCGATTTGAAGTTTGTTGTTTACATAATCTGAAACTTTACCAATATTTCTCACAGAAATTCTATATTCATTGTTAACTAAATCGTGAGAGATGGAATATTCACGTGGTTGAATAGTTGGATCAGTTGAATCTTTAATGTCGAATCTGAATGAAATGTATTCACCTGGAACAATTGAGTCCAGTTTTGTACCATCTACTGGAGTAATATAAACGGAAGTAACATTAGATGATTCTTTAACTAAATTGGTTACTTTAAAATCTTTAAAACCTCTCCATTGTAATCCTTTATAAACATCTTCTTCAGCATTAATTAAAGTTTGTGCTAAATTACCATAAGCTTTTGATAAAACAGAGACAAAATGATCATCAGCTGCAGGACCTAAAACTTCTTTAAATGCATGAATTAAAGATTTACCAACAACAGGATATTGATCAGGTAAAATACCTAAACCACAATGTTTTAAAACAATTTGATTAACAAATCCACTAATTGGTTGTAAATTATTTAAATGTAAAATATATTGATATAATGCAAATGCTAAAACTTTAGGTTGTCTACCAGTTTTTTGATTTGTCATATTAAAATAAGATTTTACTTCAGGATATGTTTTAAACATATAATTATACATAGTTGATGTAACAACAGTACCTGATTCTTTAACTGCTGGGGCTAGACTTTGCAGATATGATATTTCAGCAGTTGTTAATGGAATAATTTTGAAAAGTTGTTTAGCAGACATATTTGATTGATCGGTTAGTTAGTTAGTTATTTAATTAATACTATTACACTATGCTTTTTCTACATATTATGCATTATCTTGATTGTAGACATATATCGCTCTTCTTATAAAATTTGAAATAGCATCAAAAGATCGACCTTTCATTTAAACAGGCCACGTACAGTCATCAGTCAAGGTACAAAAACAATGAAAATCGGGATCCGGCTGAAGAATGAAAACTAATGCATATGGAGCCTCGGTTTGGTCAGCACCCGGAAAAATAAATGCAATAATGCCCCATGTTGCGGGAAATAACCGTTTTGACACATTTTTCCCGTAATCATCTCGATTGTGAAAAAGAAATAAATGGTCTGACATGCCGCAGATGAAAAATTGTGGAACCCACGTTTGTCATGCAAAATCAATTTTTTTTTTTTTTGAAACTGGATAACAACGTTTTTTTTCCGTTTTCCTTTTTTGGTGAGTATGTGGGATGGTATTTACAAGAAGAGTTAGTTTCAGTCTGATCTGATCATGTCAGTTCTGGCGGATTATTTTTATAAATTATTTAATGAATGACTGTTTTTGTTTTTTTTTTTTACCAAAAGGGGGTATATAGTATACAATTTTATGAAAGATATATAAGGGAAAAGATGTAAATAGGAATGTGGAAATAGAGAGTAAGCAATGCAATACTAATATGTTAATAAATGATTGTGCTTTTTTATTTGATGACAAGATGCCTTTTTCGTGGTTTCGTTAGGAGTAATTAACAGACCATTTTTCACATCACTTGCTAATTGAATAACATTTTCACCAGAAACCATATGGATTGTTGTAGAAGTTGATTTTTCTGACGTTGTTCTTGTAATTTTTGTAGAGGATAATAAATTTGGATTTTCATCTTCTGCAGATAAAGTTTTACGTATATGAGCTGGATCAACAGTGAATTCAATTCCATCATTAGCATCCTGATATTCATCTTCTTCATTTAATGATTTTTCAATATCTGCACAAGCACATGTTTGTCCATTTAAATCATTTTCATTTTCATTTTCATTTTCAATATTAACAAAACATCCATCTTTCATATCTTCAGAAATACACATTTCCCAACTTTGAAATGTTTCATCAGAGAATAAATCGTAAAGACCCCATCTTGTTTCTGGCCTTGGATCAGTTAATCTCCATGCAATACGTGCAACTTGAGGAGTTGGAAATTTTTTGGCAAATTTATATTCTGAACCAGGTGATGGATTTTTACTTAATCCTAAAATACTTAAATTAGAACTTGAACCAGGAACTGGAGTTGAATTTATAGTTGGTGTTTTAGAATGTTCGTTAACTAAAAATGCTTTATTAATTGATGAATTAGAACTTGAATTAGAATTTGTTCTTGATTTATTAATATTGATTGCATTATCAACAATTGTAGGAGATACTGGTGATGTGTTATTATTATTATTATTATTATTAACTGATGTAATAGTTGATGCAGTTGGTGGTGGAACTGATGCAGTTATATTAACATTTGAAGAACGTGCTAAAGCAGCAGATGATGGTACTGTATAGCCTTGCATTGTTGGAATTCGTGAAATTGGATTTGATGTATTACCATTAATATTATTACCATTAACAAGACCATTAACATTAGTTGTTGTATTAGATTTAAGATCTAAAGTTGGAGTTAGTTGAGGTGATGTACCAACTAAATTTGGAACAACTTTATCTTTCCTAAAATTTGGACAACGAGTACAAAATTTTTCATAGGACATATCAAAATCTCTAAAATCTTGACATTTTTTATCAGATTCTTGAAATGGAATATTTTGATAAAATATAACAAATAAAATAATACCTAAAGACCAATAATCCATTAAAAATGGATTATAAGGAGTTCTTTTCAATCTATCTATACCATTTAAAATTTGAACTTCAGGTGGTTGATAAGGAGGAGAACCAACTAATTGAGTAGTCATTGAAAGTGGAGTATGAAAATTACCAGGAACTTCATGTCCATAATCTGAAACACCAAAATCTGTTAATTTAATAATACCATTTGCATCTAATAAAACATTTTCAGGTTTCAAATCTCTATGAACAACATCATGATCATGCATAAATTTTAAACCAAAAGCAATTTGTTTAAAAATACATAATTTTTCAGAAGATTTTGAAGTTAACCAAGATTTTTTTTCAATTACTGAAAATAAATCAGTTTTACAAAGTTCTAAAATTAAACCCCAACCACCTGAAACTTCTTGAGGAAATGGAATATGAGGAATTCTAACCAGTGATAAACAATTAACAACATGATAACCACCTGAAATATTTTTATGAATAATAAATTCTTTTGCAGCTCTTGAATAAAATTCATCAGGTTTTTCACCTTTAAATAAAATTAATTTTTTTAATGCATAAACTGCTTTTAAATTACCCCTTTGATTAATTTTTTTAATTGAAGCAGATGCACCGGTACCAATATTTTTCTCATTTGGAGTTAATTGATAAGAATCAGTTAATAAAGGATCAGGAATTTGAAAACTTACAGGTAAATAATCATTTGGATCAGAAATTGGTTTTGGTAAAGTATTATTTGCATCTTCAATTGCACCATCAATTGTAAATGTACGCATTGCACTTTTACCATTTGAGTTATTATTATTATTTCCAGGAAGAATTGCATTTAATCCATAAGGATTATAGGTCATTTTTTTAGCTGGTTTATGGAAATCATCAACTGAAGGTAAACCAACTTTTGCATCGGCCAAAGATTTTTTAACTTCTTCCTTAGTAAGATGAGAAGATGGTGAATCAAGATGAGAATGAGAATGATTAATAATTTCATTGTTTTTATGAATTGAAGCTGTATTTAATTTCAGATCTAGTCTGCTCGTTGATTTTGAAGATGGAGAAAAAGAAGGCTTCAATGAAGACAATCTAGTATTAGAGTTAGATCTTGAAGTTGAAGGAGACGTATTGCTGCTTTTATGAATAACATGTTCTTTCAATTTGGAGAAGAATTTATGATGATTTTCGTCTCCTTTGTCGGCTTTCTTCTTGTCTTTTTCTTTGTTAAGCAGTTTTGACAGAGCCATTGTAGCTGAGAAATGAGAATGAGAAGTTGGAACAAAGATGAAGAAACGGGATTGCAGTAAGAGAAGAAAGAAAGCAGTGCAGACTTAGCTACTAAGTAAGCACCTGAAAACGCACTAGCTGTTGCCTCTGTTTCTGCAGTGTACTGCCGTCTTTTGTGTTGTGTGCTGTTGTAGTGTCTGGTGTGTTCTGTTCCACCAGCCCACGACTGCGGATTAGACTTACACAGAGTAGAAAATGCGACGGCGAATACGAATACGAATACAGAGCGCGAAGAGTGAGCGAGCGGATACGTCATTGCAGTGCTGATCTCTGTCTACGGAGGTTCTTTCCATTTCTTTTCACTTCTTTCCACTTCTCTTCACTTCTTCAAGCTGTTCAAGCGGGCCTGGAGCTCGTCCTCGTCGTTGTCGTTGCCGGTGGGACCGCCCATGGCGCCCATGGCGCCCATGGCGACCGCTGTGCGTGCTGGTTGGCTGTCGACAGCCAGGTTTGTGTTGGCATTGGCGGAGGCAGGAACGCCGTTCAAGTTGCCAAGTTTGTCGTTGAGACCAATTCCAATCTCATCCAAGACCTGGCTCACTACCTGGTCAATTTCTTCCTCGTCTTCTTCATCGATTTCGTCGTCCATCAGGTCTTCCATCACATCGTCCACCATCTCCTGCTTCTGATCCATCATGTCCATGCTTCTTTGGAAATCGTTGGATATTTTACTGAGTTGAGAAATGTTTAGATGACCAGAATTCAACCCATTAAGAATCCTCGTCGCATTGGCCATTGAATTTGTCATCTCATTGGAACTTCTGATGGTTTGTAGCCGTAATGAAATCGCCTGTATTTGCATCTTCATCTTATCAAACTTGGTAATTTGCTTCCGTGTTCTGATCAAATCTCTCGCCTGAACGTTCATCGTCTTGTTCTGTCCATCCTTGGCAGACTTCTTGATGTCCGCAATAAGCTTCTTCTCCTGCTGCTGCAACTTGGCCTTCTCCCTGTCCAGTTCTCTCTGCGTGCGATCAAGCTGTCTCTGGTTCTTCCGCAACTGTTCCTGCGGGGTCAGCCGCTTACCAAACATCCACTGAAACATCGTGTCTCCGTGCTCTACTGTCCCTTCCTCTCCTCCCCCCTCCTCTCCTTCCCACCACTCTTCCCCCCGTCCCAACACCACCACTGCCACTTAATAACCCCCCCTTTCTTATCGCCCGCCACCCGCACTTTTCGCTTTTTCATCTCCCGTCGATCGACGCGCTCTGTTTTCGCATTTTCGCATTTTCGCATTTTCGCATTTTCGCATTTTGCCCAAACCAGACCCCTCGTTCTTTCTTTCATGATTTTCTCTTCATCTCAAGATTCTGCAACCCAGAAGACACACTCTGATGCTATTATTTACTTCCATTTCGGTCTGTCAACCACACCTTGCCCGCCATGCTCTACGAACTTATTGCCATTGCACGTGTATCCAATCCGCTTCAGGTCCATATCGAAGCAAAAGCCCTTGCTTCAACTATAGGGAAGTTAGTTATTAATAACAAAGGTGTCGTTCGTGAAATTGTTTCATTAGGTTGTCGTCCATTACCTAAGATCATGACAAAAGCAGGTGAAAAACATTTTCAAGGTTCTCATTTCCTTATGCTTTTTGATTCATCAAGTGCTGTACAGAGAGAAATTATTCGTTCTTTAAAAAATGATCCAAGAGTTATTAGAGTAAACCTTTTAAGAGTCAATGATCAAGTCAATTTAAATCCTGGAAGTTCTTATACAAGAGCTGTTCAAGCAATGTCACAATCTAACTAATCGAATCCTCTTTTTTTCTTTCCATGTATATATACAATCTTCCATATCTATATATTTTATATAAATTTTAAATTCATACAAATTACGTATTATATTTAAAAATTATAACCTTTCTATTAATGCTTATTTATGTTATTAATCATTGATTTACTCATCATTGAAGCTGACAGATTTTGCAGTATAGGAGATTTAGATTGTAAAGGTCGTGTATTTTTCACTATACTATTATTATTAATTAATTCTTTATCTCGAATTTCACGTTCTTTTTCTAATAATATTGATTGTGCTTCATTTTCTTGTGATAATTTATCAAGTCTAACAGCAATAGATGCATTGTTTAATAATTTAGTTTCATCTGTTGAATTATCTTGTAACTTTCGTTCTTCTTCTTGAATTAGTATATCAGATTTATGCATATAAATAGGTTCTTTTAATTTAGGTTGATAAAATGCATTTAAAATTGATGGATGTAAAAATGAAATCCCCGGAGTTGTCGATACAGGAGTTTCAATGCTAATTGATTTATTTGTTTTCTCTATATTTGATGCAGATAATGATGCAGGTAATGATGCAACAGGAATAGGTTTAGTTGTTACCTTTACTTTATTTAATTTTTCTTTTTGAAATGCATTCATTAATTCTGGTATATGATCACTTATATTCGTACGAATTAAGTCATTATCATTATGAAATATTTCTTTTGCGCTTATTTTAGAAATAATCTTTTCTTCATTAACTAATGTCGTATCGGTATTATTACTTATTCCACTATTATAATCACTATCATTCATCATACAAGATGGTGAAGATACTGATGTTGATGAACTATTAATGTCATATAGTGAAGGTGAATTAACTTCTTCAGATAGTGGTGATTGTGATTGTTGTTGTTGCTGCTGTCCTTCGTTTCTAGTTGTTTTATTCTCTTTGTCTTTGTCTTTCTCTTTCTCTTCCGTTTCATTTCTTTTAGGTATAGCTTTTCGTTTCATACTTTCAAACATCTTTTCAACATCTCCAACAATAGCCACAGATTCCCATAACCCAACAGTATCATTATGTGCAGCAGCAGTATTTAATTGGTTAAGTAAATTATTAACAAAAATTTCATAATTTTTGATAACTTCTTTATCAATTAAAAAAGGATTTTTAAAAACTAACTTTTTCAATTCTGATCCAATTATTGTTAATTTAGCTCTAGAATATCCAACTGTCACTTGTTGATCCAAATGCTTTGCTAATTTAACAATCCTCATAGTTAATTCAACTAATATAGTACCTGCATCAGTGATGACTTTACTTGGACTGTTGGTTGTTAAATTTCTTGCTCTTCCAATACTCAAGTTAATTTCTGGTTTTTCATTAGACAATAATAATCTAACAGAATTCGATTTTTCCAAAACTCTTTTGGCTAATTTACCACGAATAGATTTGTCTTCAAGATGTACAGAATCCGAATTATTTTGATTCCCTACTTCAATTGTGAAATCAAGTGTATGAAATTCCCATTGATCTAACTGAGTTTCAATTTTTTCTAAGTTTCTTAATACGGTTAATGAATCAATACACCATTTTTTCAATTCCATATCATTAATATCATCTATATATTCGACTAATGTATTGGATAATGTTTTTTTCTTGTTCAGATCAGGTGAGTGCAATAACTCAATTAATGGATCACTGTAGCTTGAAACAACTGCCTTGGACCTGTTCCCCTGCAATTGCATCATTGTGGTCATTGCAACACCCTTTTCTAACGGAATAAAGAATAACCTTGAACCTTGAAGTTCCCTGTCCACAGTATCATCAGATTTATCTCTCTGTTTATGTTTAATCACACTCGAGGGGAAAAAGCGTGTGGCGCATGCAGATGCTTAGTGTGCAATGTGGCGGGTGAGACATTAGCAGAGTTCGCATGAAACCGTGTACAGATTAATATTAGTTTGAATGTAATGGATTAATTGGTGATAGTTTCTCTACTGATTTTAAAACATTAAGCAGTTTTGTTGGAAAATTTGCTAACAATGGCAGACGAGATTGAAAAGAAGGTCACCGAGCGTGTTGTTGTTGAAGACAATGGCCCGGAAAAGAGAAAGGCAAAAGATGTTGCCGTTGATGATGAACAAACATTAAAAAAGAGTAAAGTTGAAAAGAAAAAGAAAAATAGAAGCAGACATTCAAGATATGACAATTTAGAAGAACCAAAGACCGATTCTGATGATTCAAATGATGAAAAGGATGATATTGATGATGAAAAATTAATTATTGATGATGAAGAAGAAGATGATTTACTCGAAATTGATGCTTCTAATATCATTACTCAAGGTAGAAGAACTCGAGGTAGAGTAGTTGATTACACAAAAGTCAAGGAAGAATTGGATAAGGAAACAAAGGATGAGGATGAAGATGGCGAAGAAGAAGACGACGAAGATTTTAAGGAAAAAGAAGAAAAGAAATAAAATAATATAATTTACCATAAGCTAAGCTAAAAAGAAACAGTTAAAAGTTTATATGTGTATATATTTTCTGTAATATATTAAAAACTTTAACTAGTTAAACGATTAAGTAAAAAAAAATAATAAAAATGATTTAAAATTGAAAGAATAAAATAGAAGAAGAAATATAGAAATAAGATAAAAATATTAATGGAATGGAAAAGAAAAGAAAGAATGAATATACATATTTCAAAGCAAAGTTTCAATTACACCTTATAGAGAAAAAATATAAATTTACCGATAATATACAACAGATCAATGAAAGACCCAATTCAAAGCTTTTAACAACAGTTTGAATTTTTAGAAACTTTTTGATCCTTTGGAGCAGGTGTTAATTGAATTGTTTTACCCTTTGCAACATCATTGGAATTTGTACCATTTTCATCATTAATATCAAATTTAGTTTTGGAAACCATTTCGTAAATGTTCTGTACCAATTGAGTAAAAGTATAATCGACATTATCAGCACTTAAAGCAGAAGTTTCAGTAAATAATAAATTATGTTCAGTTGCGAAATTTTGAGCTTCTTCAGTTGGGACAGCTCTTAAATGACCCAAATCACTCTTATTACCAACTAATGCTATCACCATATTTGAATCTGCATTGTCTTTCATTTCCTTTAACCATTTAGACACATTTTCGTAAGAATCAGAATTAGTAATATCATAAACAACTAAAGCACCAGCCGCACCTCTATAATAAGCAGCAGTAATTGCTCTATAACGTTCTTGACCTGCAGTATCCCAGATTTGTGCCTTAATTTTCTTACTATCGATTTCTAAAGTACGAGTTGCAAATTCAACACCTATAGTAGCTTTAGAATCTGCATTGAATTCATTTCTTGTAAATCTAGATAAAAGGTTGGTTTTACCCACCGAGGAATCCCCAATAAGGACTATTTTGAACAAAAACTCGTAATCGTATCCGTACTCGTCTGCCTTGGACATGGTATAGTGTTCAGAACGTACTGTGAAATGCGCAACTCCCCTGCCACGGCAATTGCAGCCCTGCTCCAGACGAAACAACTTCTCCAAACACGATCAGCAGGCAATAATACCCAGCACGGGCTCTATCCAAACCATCCACCGCCAGCCGAGGCGAGCAAACTGCGAAACCGCTGCAAAGCGTCCACCTGTGCACCATTCGCTCCCCCTTTGAGCGATCTTCAAGCTTATATTCAACGTAAAAAAACGGGGCAACAACAAAAAAGGGCAACGCGTTTTCAAATTTGAAAAGAGCAAGTGCATTGCACGTTTTTGTCGGTCCCCAGCTCAGGATAGCCCAGATTTGCCACCCGGTTTTCCTTCTCTTCCCACAGTTTTCTTTTCCTCCACACTTGCTTTGCTGCAGCCATGTCTGACATCAAGATTGATCCGGCGCTTTTCAGACGGAGATTGCATCTCATACAGAAGAACATCTTTTCCAATGATTCTTTTCAAAAGGTCAATGGTGTTTTAATTGTCGTTGGCTCTTCTGACGAGTCCAATACTTACCAAAAATCAACTGTGTTGCATACATGGCTTTTAGGCTACGAGTTCCCTGCAACTGTTATTTATATCACTAACAAAAAAATCTATTTTGTTACCTCTGTTTCAAAAGCAAAATATTTACAGCCTTTAATTAATTCAACTAATAATAACAATATTGTAATTTTTTCAAGAAATAAAGATCCAAATCATAATAAAGCTCAATTTGAAAAATTATTAAGTGAAATTGAAAACTCCGTTTCTTCAAATAACAATTCAATTGGTTTATTAACAAAGGATAAAGCTCAAGGTAAATTTATTAATGAATGGAACCCTTTGTGGGATGATATTAAATCTAAATTTGAATTAAAAGATATTGCAACTGGTATTTCTGAAACTTTAGAATTTAAAGATGAAGATGAACAAAAGAATTTAAGAATTGCTGCAAGAACTTCGGTTAATTTGATGAATTATTTCACTGATGAAATGTCTAAAATTATTGATGAAGATTTAAATGTTTCAAATTCTAAATTAGTCGATAAAATTGAAAATAAAATCGATGATGCTAAATTCTTCAAAAATATGGAATCTAACAAATCAATGAAAAAATTAGGTAAAGATTTCGATTTAAATAATTTAGATTGGTGTTATAAACCAATTATTCAATCAAATGGTAAATATGAATTGAAATTTTCTGTTGAATCAACTAATGATAAATTATCAGGCCCAGTAATTATGTCTTCTTTAGGTTTAAGATACAGTAATTATTGTTCTAATGTTTCAAGAACTTTCTTAATAGCTCCTTCAAAAGAAATGGAAAAAAATTATGATTTCTTAGTTTCCCTTCAAGAACATCTTTTTGATTTCTTAAAAGATGGCTCTAAATTCAATGACATCTATAATGAGGCTTTGAAATTTATTGAACAAAATAACGCCCCATTAAAAGATCATTTTGTTAAAAATATCGGTACTTTAATTGGTATAGATTTTAGAGATTCATCTGCTATCATAAATTCAAAAAATGAAAGAATCTTGAAAGAAAATTCTGTTGTTAATTTGGTTTTAGGTTTTAACAATTTGAATGATTCAGAGAAAGGTTCCTATGGTTTACTTTTATCTGATACAATTAGAATTACTGGTTCAGAACCTATAATTTTAACCGAATCTCCAAAATTAAAAAAGGAAATTGCTTTTTATTTTGATGATGATGACAACAAGAAAGTTAAAAATGAATTGAATGATAAAGACGTTCAAGTTAAAGATGAAAAAAAAATAAATAAAGTTAAAAAAGAATCATCTCCAACTACAAAAGTTAAAAATGAATCATCAGCTGTAAAAACTGAAAATTATGGTAATACTCGTGTTTTGAAGGCAAAACGTAGATCCGAACAAAATAATGCAGAAGAAGGTCAGGCACAAATTCAAAAAGAAATTCAATCTGAATTACATGCTAAACGTCAAAAGGAAGGTTTAGAACGTTTTAATCCTGAAGACGCAAAAGATGGTAGTGAACAACGTGCAGTTTTTAAAAGATATGAATCATATGTTAGAGAATCTCAAATTCCAAATAATGTTAAAGATCTTAAAATTCATATCGATTCTAAAAATCAAACTATTATTCTACCAATTTTAGGACGTCCCGTTCCATTTCATATCAATTCTTATAAAAATGGTTCTAAAACTGAAGAAGGTGATTATACTCATTTACGTTTAAATTTTAATTCCCCTGGTTTAATGGTTAGTAAGAAAGAAGAATTACCATATGAATTAGGTGATGATAAACAATTTGTTCGTAGTTTAACATTTCGTTCAAAAGATGGTGCTCGTATGACTGAAGTTTTGAAAAGAATTAGTGAAATGAAAAAGGCAGCTGTTAAACGTGAATCTGAAAAACGTGAGAGAGCAGATGTTGTTTCTCAAGCTTCACTTATCGAAGTTAGTAGACCAAAAAGATTGGATAATGTTTTTGTTCGTCCAACTCCAGATACTAAACGTACTCCAGGTTTCCTTACAATCCATCAAAATGGTATTCGTTATCAATCTTTAACTCGAGATCAAAGAGTTGATGTTTTATTTAGTAATATCAAACATTTATTTTTTCAATCATGTAAAGGTGAATTACTTGTTATTATTCATGCACATTTACGTACTCCAATTATGATTGGTAAAAAGAAAACTTATGATGTTCAATTTTATAGAGAAGCTACAGATATGTCAATTGATGAAACTGGTAATAGAAAACGTAAATATCGTTATGGTGATGAGGATGAACTTGAACAAGAACAAGAAGAAAGACGTCGTCGTGCTATTTTAGATAAAGAATTTCGTGCATATGCAGAATCAATTGCTGATATATCAAATGGTGCAGTAGATCTAGATATACCTTTTAGAGAATTAGGATTTCAAGGTGTTCCAGGTCGTAGTGCGGTTGTTTGTTTACCAACACGTGATTGTTTAGTTCAACTTGTTGATTTACCATTCTTAGTTATTACATTAGAGGAAGTTGAAGTTGCACATTTAGAACGTGTTCAATTTGGATTGAAAAATTTTGATTTAGTTTTTGTTTTTAAAGACTTTTCACGTTCTGTTGTTCATATTAGTACTATCCCAATGGAAAGCTTAGAAGATGTTAAAGCTTGGTTAACTGACGTTGATATTCCTTATAGTGAAGGTCCTGTCAATTTGAATTGGTCAACAATTATGAAGACTATTCAAAGTGACCCTTATGGTTTCTTCCAAGATGGTGGTTGGTCATTCCTTGGTGGTGATGGTGATACTGATAATGAAATAGAAGAAGAAAGTGCGGAAAGTGATTTTGATCCAAGTGATGAAAATCCCGAAGATGAAGAAGATTACAGTGAAGATAATTATAGTGAAGAAGCAGAAGAAGAAGAAGAAGAAGATGATGACGCTGACGCAAGTGTCAGTGAAGACGAAGATGACGCTCTTGCTGATAGTGATAACATGTCAGATGAAGTTTTCAGTGATTAGTCTTTATATACAATTAATGTTTTTATTTACTTTGTACAATTTTTACAGTTTTTTTAAGTTATTCTAAAAAAAAAAAATCATATTAAAAATATTATAAACATGGCATCCATCCAAAGAACATTTTTGATAAGTTTTCATGATTTGCAGCTGTTTGAATCAATAACTCGACTTGCAAACTAACAGAAACACTCAAACCTCCACTATCACGATAACCCGTATTATCGTCATCCTTTGATAAAATACCACAAATTTTTCTTCTTAATGTCTTATAAACACGTTCTTGTTGTTTCTTTATGCGTAATTGACTTTTTTCATCAGATCTACTTTCTGAAGTTCCACTTCTCCAATCCATTAATGGATCATGAATAAAACTTTCAAGGAAATTCATTAATATATTTTCATTATCTCTAATTATTGACATAGTTAATTCGCATGATTTTCTAAATGATCCTTCATAACCTAATACACCCATTGCATCAATTAAATGAGGAGTTAATCTAAATGGAACAATTTCAGGAACGCTTAATTTCTTACCCTTTTCAAACATACAATCAAAATCAATATGCATTATCATACCTGTTTTTTTATTCAACATAATGTTATCTAAATGTCTATCACCTACACCAATAAGATATCCAACAATTGACATAACTGCTAAAGATCTTGTATATATTGATCTTGATCTGTACCATTCTGGTATATTTGGTGTGTTTTCTATCATCCATTCACCCAAAATAGGAGGAAATTTTACAAGATATGATTCATATATACTTAATTTATCATTTTCTTTAGCATCACCAAATTCATTTTTCATATTTCTCATATTAATAACAATATTCCTTCTTTTAAATTGATTATCAATAATATGACGTAAAGTAACAAAATTTTGAACCCATTCAATTATACCAGTTGTTTCATTTAATGGAGTTGCTGCAAAACTTTTAATTTGCATGTTTCTTGTCTGTGTTTCATAATTCTTTAATAACAATCCATTCATAACTGTGGAAAATTCCATAACTTTATTATCTTTACGCAAATCATCACGTGGTTTAAATAATAGAAAATAAGTTAATCCATTCGTTCCTGTAACTCTAACTCTTTTAGGTTGTTGTAGAGAAAACAAAATCTTCACTTTTTCATGAAATTTTTGATAAAAAACGACTCTTTTTTCAACATCATTTCTTAAATTATATAATAAATCCATATTAGATTTAATAGGTAATGCTAATGCCAAACATTCTGAATCTCTTGGATAGTTAAAATTTAAATCTTTGTATAAATCTTTAAACAATGTACCTGATTTCGGATGCTTATAATTATTTGTAGAATTGCAAACAGACATAATTGATTCGAGTAAAATTAAACCAGATGCAATTAACTTGGGTAATTGTGAAGTTTTAGAATCTCTTGAATTTCTCGTATCTTGTAATTTAGTTAATATTTTCGTACCTACAATCCTTCTATTATTATCTACTGACCTTGCTTGTGCAAAAACTGAATATAATAATAACCATGGATATTTAACAGTTAGTTCAATAATCATTTTGGAAATAATCTCTGTAATTTTTTTATCTTCATGTGTTATTCTTGAAATAATTTGAGATAAAACAATATACCATTTATCACCTAATTCATTAACACATTTGTCAACCAATAAATTTATCTTTTGATATGTATTATTTCTAGAATCAACTAACTTTCTATTTATATTAGATGTTGGATCAATCATTAAATACTTATGATAATAGTCTAACCATAAAGTAACTGCTTTTGGTAATGTTTCATGAACATATTTTTGTGAATATCTAACTGCTAAAATATATTGCTTTATGACAACAATATCCAATGAACCATCTGATTCTTCTAATAGTTGTGCTTCTAATAATTTATTCAGATATACAGCATATTGATAGAAAACATCAGCTGAACGATCAAATTTTTGCTCATGTAATAATAAATTGTACCTTTCTTTAATTTCATCACTACTTCCTTCAGCGGATATATCTAACCAGTTCAAATATGTTAATGAAAAATCAAGATAATATGGATTCTTATTTGTTAAATTTTGAACAACCAATTCCATGTTTTTTAATGCTGTTTCATAATCATTTTGTGCCCAAAACAATTTTGAAAATTCCACATTCATCAAAAGTGTAGATGCTTGAGTCATTTCACCATTCAAATCATTATCATTTAAAACTAAAGCTTTAGTGATATGTTTTGTAGCTTGTGGTAATTTTCCATTTTCTCTTAAAATTTGACATCCTTCAATTAATGAATCCTTATATAACTCTTGAAATTCTTCTCCAGGATGTAATTTATATATACTTGATTTCATTGAATGAATTTTCCAAATTGATTTAAAATCTTTCTTAGAATTTTGTAATCTTCTCTTTAAATGCTGTATAGTTGTATCATTTTTACCATCCATTCTAGCTAATAATTTGAAATCATATAATGCATGCAATAATACCATATAATCCGGAATTTTCCGATGTATAATGTTTTCAGAATTTGAAATTGCCAAGCCAATATACTTTACGGAATTTTCAATATGTTCAAAGCAACGTGGAATTGCATGATATTTTAGGGATATTAAACCTTGTGCAATCTCATAATAAATTGACATATCTGAACCAGGAACAGCAATAACATTTGACTCTTGACTTAATGTGGACCATTTTTTTAAATCGTTTATATCCCCTGTAAAAATTGAAGCTTGAATACCATGTAATACCCATTCTGGGTTCATTAAAATTTGGTTCAAGTTATTCTTAGTTTTAACTTCATAACTTTTCAAATTCAAAAGTAATTGGTCATATTCACAATTTCTATTTAACACTTCAAATAATTCTGTTACCGAACTTTTGCCCTTAGTAATATTATTATCACCGTCAATACCATTATCTTTGCCATTTTTATCATCAAAATCATACTGTGCAATTGCATTTAATGATTCATTAGAAACTTGCGTATCTTCATTATACTTAAATTGAAGTAATTTATCATTCAAACTATTAGTTGAAAATGTTTTTAAAGCACCATGCAACTGATCATAATCTTCAAGCTGAACATACATATCTTTTAAAGTTGAAAAAAAATCATCCTTTTCAATCGTTCCTCCACGATAACCTTGTTCTAAAAACAAGATTGAACCTTCATACATATCACATTCTGCACATCTTTTAGCTAAAATGTCATTTGGAAAAAAATTAAGAAATTTTTCAACTCTTTGAATACCTGTTTTTTTAATTTTAGAACTGCTTTTATTTGAAGGTTTAACAATATCTTCTTCTTCTTTAACTTTATTGTTCCAAGCTTTTAAAAATTGGAACAGTTCAAGAATTAAAACAATGCATTTCTTCAATTCTTCTTTTACAACTTGATTATTAATTATGCTTAAATCATTATCAAGAATCAGCATGAATTCTTGTTGGATTTGCTTTTTGTAAGAACTGCTTTCAGGTCCAATAACAACCAAAAATAAAACTGCATATGGTAAAACAAATTTAGAAATGCTAATATCTAAAAGAGGAATAACAGAACACATTGAACTCACTTGAATAGGTGAATTAAAAATCGCTTCAGCTAATGATGAACATGTAAATAAGATATTTGTTAATAGTTCTTTAAGCCAAGTTGGATAATCTTTAGTCACTTTATAAATTGGAAATTCTATTGATTTAGGTTTCAAACTTTGTTTATATCTTGTAATTTTTAAAGGTTCAAGAATATTTTTTGTTAGATCATCTAGATTATCCCAAATGTATTCTGGAATTTCAAAAATAGATAAATATTCTTGAATCGTGTAAGCTAAAAACTTCTGTTGCTCAGGATCAACTGAGGAAACAAAATTTCTTACTAAAATATTTTTCAAGAAATACATTGAAAATTCATCAATTTGTGAATCAGAATTTGATCCTCTATGTCTTTGAAGATTAGTAACCAATAAAAAATTAGTAATATTATCATATGTATTTAATGAAAAGTTTTTAAAAATGGATGAAGTACCTGATGATGTCAAATCTAAATTTCCTAATAATGAAATTACTTTTGCAGACTTTAATGAAATTTGTGAATCATTACTATTAATATCTGTATAAATGTTTGAATCATGGTTTTTGAAAGAATTAGTTACCAAGATTTCAATTATGCTTAAGAAAGAGTTTAGCATTAGTTCATCATCTTTAATTAACTGTTGGTATTTCACATGCCCCTTTTCCAAATATTCTATCAAATCATCTAATGCTTGTTCAATAACCCACTTATTATCACTTTTCAATCTATTTCTAAAATCCATAACCAGTTTCCTATCTGAAACATGTTGAAAATTAATGTTTTTCATAGTTGGTATTTTCTTTAATGCAAATTTATAACTTACATCTTTATTTGGAATAATTCTTAGCAATGTATGGATAATTTCTGTTGTTAATTCTTTATTTTTATTAGAAAATTGATCAAACTGTAAAATAAACTGAGAAAGAAGGGAATCAAAGATAAATTCAATATTTTTAGGAATAACTTTATTAATTATCATTTTTAAACATAATAAACTTTCATATCTTAATTCATCAAATTTCAAGGCTAATTGTAAAGCAGTAACAATTTGACCTAAACATGCATCAAATTTATCACATAAATTAAGTAAACAAATAATTGATTTAATTGATCTTATTTTAACAGTGTATGGATTACTTCCTTTTTTATCATTCAAAGTAGTAGATATCATTTGAACAATTATTAATAACCATCTATTTAACATTTTTTGTGTTGCATCATTTTCATTATCATCATATTTTAGAGCAACACTAATTAATGATATAGCTTTTTTAATTCTATTAAAAGTTTCAGGTTCAGAATTATAATGATATAATAAACTAGATAAAAAATATGGACCTTTACATTTATGTATCAAATCATCAAAACTAATGGATTTATAAATTGGATCGTAAATTGATAAAATATTCATAATTTTGGAATGTGTTAAATTTTCATAAGTTGCGAATAAATAAGCTAAAATTTCATCAATGTAGTTTTTAATTAAATCTGATTTTGAGCATTTAAGAGTATTTGAGATAAAAGAAATATGATCTTCTTTATAAGAATCAACTAAAAATGGCAAAGTATATTTTAAAGTTCTTTCTAAAAATAATTGAATATTGATTTCTATTGCAACACAAAAATTGATTAATAAACCTGGATTTTTAAGTCTATTTTTAACAATATCTCTACTAATCAAAGGAATAAAAGGTTCAACAATTTGCCATGGTGTTACATTTTTAGTATTTGCGACCATTCTTAATTCATAAATAGCCATATTTGAACGAAATTCATCCGAGTCAGACATAAATTTAATCAATTGGTTTAAAATGATATAGTATCTTGTATCAATTGATTTGACTACTAATAATTCACCCAAACACATGATATAACCTTCAAATATATAATAATTTGACTTTTTTGGTTGAAATTTGTATAAATAAGACATTATTAAATCAAAATCATGTTCAAATTGAGTATCTTCAGGTACGTATACAATAAGTGGGAATAATTTAATTGTCAACAAACGAATTTCTCTTAATTGATGAGTAAAACAAATTTTAATAAATTTCCATAAATTTCCATTAATATCTAATTGTGATGCTCTAAATGATCTGAATATTCTAGATAACGCAATAAGTAAAGGTATTGTTATGTTTGGATTTTTCGCTTTAAGATATTTAGAAATGAAAATATCAAGTACAAAATAAACTTCTTTCATTTTAATATCAATTGAAATTTTTGGTCTATTTATATCAACATTATTTACAATATATGATGATATAGTATAGTTTGAATCACATAATGTACAACTTTGAGATTTAATTTTATAATTATCAGAAATGTAACAAGTATATTGACCTAATCTATTTATTGTTTTTATTGTTTCAATTTCAGAAAACGTTTCTATGGAAGTTGTTATATTAGATAAATCTTTATCATATTGATCAATTATAGATATTGTTAAATCATGAGAAAAATTGTCAGATTTAACATCCTTAGGAAAAAAAATTAAATCTATTCTATTCTTTAAAGATTGTAATTCTATCGTTTGAAAAGGTGATAATTTTTTAACATGATTTAAATCAATTAAATTTTCTGAATCTATAAATTTTGCATTTAATAATAATTGAAGACAATTTTTCAATTCAAGATTTGATACATTTTTAATCAATTGTTGATAATATGTTATTGATGATTCTGAAAGTCCAATATTTAACCACAAATAATCAATATTATTTAAAGGATATAAATTAATTGATAATTTTAGTAAACATTGTGCTAAGACAATTTGTAGAGTATTAAAATTTGAAATTAAAGACCAATTTAATAAAAAGTGACATGATTGAACGGCTAATTGTAATCTATTAAATTGTGAAATTTGATCATTATAATAATAATCAACAGTTGATAATAATAAAGTGGAATATAAATTATCCAATTGCTCAATGAGGTGATTATTTTCAGTTATGAATTTGATATTAATAATGATGTTTTCAAGACAAAACCAAGTTTTGGAAATATAAGAATCTAAGATAAATGAAGAATGATGCTGAACAAAATATAATTTATCAATTGCAGGATGTGTTAAATATTGTAATATTTTAATAATAATTGAAATTTTTGAAATTTTTTCCCAATGTACATTATTAAATTTTTCAAAAGATAAAAGATTAGATAACGGGTTTTCATCAGACATTGATAAATCCGAATTTGAAGTATTTGTAAAAGATTTGATGATATCAGAAAGTAAAGAATCTAAATATTTTAAAATGTAATCTCGTTGTTGAAATATTAAACGATTGTATATTAAAAGGCCCTTTTTGAAACAATCAGTTGATATTTGAATAAGTGCGAACAAGGCATCATCTATTAGATCAATTGAGCAATTTAAACAATTAAAGAATGGAAATGTTGATTCAAGAATAGTTAAATGTCGATTTCTTTCGATCAATAATGATGGATTTCTTGAAAACATAGCTTTCAAAGCAGCGAATATTTTAGAAACAATAATGGTTTCAGTGATTTGAGTTTGTGAAACAGACAAATCATTATCTAATTTCCTATTTTCGTAAGAGCTGAGCACGGATGTGAGTAACGCGTTTATAGAGTTTGAATCTCGTTGTTTTCCGGGCGATTCTTGTCCAATTAAGGTATCCAAGATTTCAGAAAGCTTTTGTAGCGTTTCATTCTCGGTGGACATGTCGATGCTGTTTGAATTAAGGTTGCTTGAAGGAAGAAATGGACCAAACAGGGATGAAACCTGCTCAATGTGGCAAAAGTGGAAAAGCTGCAGATTCATGTTACGGGGAAAACGCGGGTTTCGCACGACAGGGAAATTGTCGTGAGTTTTGCACTTTGTGTGTTTCTGTTATGGATGTGTGGTGTGTTACTATATAAAATGCAGTTTTGGTTAAAGGAAATATACAGTTGTCTAGACCGGAGTGGTCCAATCAGTTCTTTGGTTTGCGGAACAAGAGAATGTGAGGTTCTGGAGCATGGCACCCATAATGGACCCACCCCAGAGATTGAGTTATCCCCAATTGGGACCTCCATTCGTCTTCCAGTAGTATCTTGAAAGTGCCATTTTCGGAGAAGAAGTCAGAAGGGATGATCTTAAGCATGTCTCGTGGCAATGCAACATGGCGGTATTCGTACTCGTCGTCCGAGTACCGTGGAGAGTAGTAGTATTTGTCTCTGTATGCAAAAATACGTTCTCTTTCCTGTGGAGTCAGTGGT
The DNA here is from genome assembly GCA_030560915.1 of Pichia sp. NRRL Y-12824. NCBI lineage: Eukaryota > Fungi > Ascomycota > Pichiomycetes > Pichiales > Pichiaceae > Pichia > Pichia sp. NRRL Y-12824. The sequence goes on along the minus strand of JAKTWG010000029.1, from coordinate 41,734 downwards.
TTAGGTCTTTGTGTTTGTGAGAGGTGGTGGTGGCTGTGGTGTCTTTGTGCTTGCACCTGGGCCTGGGCCTGGGCCTGGGCCTGAGCTTGAGCTTGAGCTTGCGCCTGTGTGTGCTCCTGTTGTTTCTGTAGATGCTGCATGTGTCCGTGTCCGTGTCTGTCCGTGTCTGTCCGTGTCTACCGGGCCACTCCCCTTCTCCCCTTCTCCCCTTCTCCCCCTCCATACCCTGCCTACTTCTCTCCCACACATCCTCAACAACAAACACAACGCGAAAAGCGTACCTTGCAGACCACACCACACACAGAACCTGCACAGACAGGGGTCCAATCTTCCAGGAACCCGTCGAAGCCGGCCATCTTCAGCTGCTTCTTCCTGTCGTCCTCGGATCGTCCTGATCGTCCTGATCTCCACTTTTCTGCATTTCTCTTTCCATCATGGCTGTCCATGGACTCATAGGCCTGAAACCACAGCCTCACACACTGAAAAATATCCAGTCAGATCAGCATTGTCTCGCAGAACAGCTGTCAAAGGGATACTCCTGTTTCCTTCTACCAATCACTAACCAATCTTACAAACAACTATGCAAAGACTATTTCCAGTCTTGGTCCAAGGCAATTGACGATTTATACGTTCCTTATCCTGAACTTTCTCATTTCGATATCTCAACCGGTCCCCATATTCAACATACTGTTGGTTTAATATCTTCTTGGCTTGAATTAGATAATGATGATATAACTATAAACGAATTTTCTTTTCAAGTACTTTTTAATGAATTGTCATATGCCAATCATTTAGGTATTCATACTTTTATGTTAAGTCCACCTAAAAATATCAACAATATTCAAATCTTTTCTTCTAATATTTCTAAAATTTTACAATTATTTCCTACAATTCATATAACTATATCTCTTCCAATATCACAAGATTTTGATGAATCAACTGCGGAATTTTTCGATTTATATTCAACTTGGGATACTTGGAATTCAATTCGAATTTCTTGTAATTACCATCCAAATATATCCGTTTCTATCGGTGCTCCAAAATATAATATACCTTCTGCAATTTTAACTCGTTGGCTTTTAGAACCAATTAAATTTTATTTAATTTCTACTTCCAAATTTATACCAAATGCAAAATCTTATCCAGTTTTACATAAATTTAACCAATTGATTATTTGGAAACTTTTACAATATAAAACTTTAGAATTGCCAACTTTAATTCTTCATGGTGTTGATAAAATTAATCTTTCATGTTCAACTTCTTCTTCAATTGATTTAACTGAATTTGATGAAATTCAAAACAAATCAACTTATCTTTCCTATATTCAATATTTAATTTCAATATCTAATAAAAATTCTTTTCTTCCATACTTATATTCTTTTTCTTTATCCGCTTTACAAAAATCAAATATATCTAAAAATTTATTATTTTCTCCAATGATTTTACAATCTCCTTTACAACCTTTAACTCAAAATTTAGAAAATTATACTTATAAAGTTTTCGAACAAGATTCTTTTAAATATGAACAATATGAAAGGGCAATTATTAAAGCTTTAATTGATTTAAATAAATTTTGGAATTCAGATTTAAAACCTCATATTTTCTTTTTAGGTCCAGGTCGTGGTCCATTAATTGATAAATTTTTTTCAGCTTTAAAATTTCTTTCATTATCTCCAAATAATTTTACAATAACAGCAATTGAAAAAAATCCAAATGTTATGATTTATTTAAATCAAAGAAATTCTCAATTTTGGGATAATCAAGTAAATATTTTAAATATGGATTCAAGAGATTATATTAATTCAACTTATATTAAAAAAAATTCGCCTATTAATATGGTAATTTCAGAATTAATTGGAAGTTTTGGTTGTAATGAATTGATGCCTGAGTGTATCGATAGTATATCTAATTTAAATTGTTGTGATGAAAATTGTATTTTTATTCCTCAAGATTTACATTGTTATTTATCCCCGGTATTTTGTCCAAAATATTGGAAACTTGCATCTGATTCATCTTTTGATAAACTTTATGTTCCAATGATTCCTGAAATGGAATTATTATCTGAAGAACCTAAAGAAGTTTGGAGTTTTAAAAGTACAATATCACAGAAAAAAAATAACCATAATAATTTAAAATCTTCAAATACTTCTTTTTTCAGACAATTCAAAAATAGACATAATTCAAGACAATGTAGAACATCAATTCAAATTAATAAAAAAGGTTCAATTCATGGTCTTGCAGGTTATTTCAGTTCAACACTATATGCAGATATCGAAATTGATAATTTACCAAAACAATCAGGATTAAAAGATTGTGTATCTTGGTTACCTGCATTCTTTCCATTTGAAATCCCATTAAATCTATTTGAAAATCAAGAAATATCTTTATTTATTCAAAGAATATGTTCATCTGATAGTGTTTGGTATGAATGGTCTGCTGAATGCTTTTTATACACTTTGATTACAAAATCAAGAAACTTTATTCAATCTAATTCATTACAAAAAACTCCACCAAATACACCATCTCAAGAATCTTTACAAATGTCAAAACGTTTACAAATGTTAACATCAGGTTCTAATAATACAAGTCCTAATAAATCACAAGTTGAATCTCCTGCTAATTCTTATGATGATGCAAATTTATTATATACAAAAAGTTTAGAAAATAGTATGATGGATTCGTCAAATGATTGTAAAGTTAAATTATGTACTGGTATTTCAAGAGTACATAATTTAAACGGTTCAGGATTTAAATTTAAATTATTATAAATAATTAAATAAAGTATGTATATACAAAATAAATTAAATATAAATACCTTGAGTTAAAAGTTGGAATTGATCATATAATCTTGTGTATGCACTATTTAAAGATTTATTGATTAAAATATTATCAATAAAAGAATCAACTTCATTATCATTTAAATGTAATTGAAATCTTTGTTTTAATAAAACAGATGTATTTTCACCTGCTCTAAAACATGGTAATGAAGAATCAGTTTGCATTAATTCAACCATATCAATTATACATTGTGAATTTCTTCTTAATGATTTAAAAGCTTCTTTTGTTAATGATTTAAATTTTTTAAAATAGTATGATTCTAATCCACCTAAAACATCAACATATTCTTGTGTTAGTTTAAATGGTGCACTTTCAAAACCAACAGAACCTGGAGAATTTGATAATAAAAATCCAAAATCAATATGAACAATATGTCCTTCAGAATCAAACATAATATTACCATTATGTCTATCTTTAATTTGTAAAATATAACAAATAACGGAATATGCAGCTAATGAAACACAAAAATTTTCTTGTGCAAGTTTATATTTTGAACTATTTTCATCTCCAAATAATCTTTTAAAATGATCTTTTAATGAAACAACTCCATTCAATGGAACTTCATTATGTTCTAACATATCTTGTTCAAGTGCTTTTTTAATAGAATGAACAGAAACTGCATTGGTAATAGTTTCAACAAGTCCAGTATTTATAGAAGTAACTAAAATTTTCATTCTTTTTACCCAAACTTTAATTTTATCTTGATACCATATATTTGCCATTAAATGAATTAATTGACATGCAAATGCTTCTTGAGCTAAATCATCACCAGTTTTAGCAATCATTGAAAATAAATCCCAATTTTCTAAATGTCCAAATTTACTCTCTTTACGAATTCTATTCTTTTTAGTATTCCAATCTTCTCCAAGATAACTTAATCCTGCAACTTTCATATCATTAGATAATTTCCGTTCACCTGCACCTTCAGATTCAGTATGATTAGCAAATCTAGCTTGCATACTTTGCATTGAATCAATAATTCTATTTTTAATTTGTGAAGCTTGTAATTGAGGTAATGGAGAATTAGCAGATTCAAGTTGTGTTAACATTATAGATGCAATTCTTAATTGTGTAGCAATATTATTCTCATGATCACTTTGTGCATTTAATGGAGGTATTGGGAAATTTTTTGTATCTTCCTTATTCAAGATTGTACCTAAATCAATATTTTGTTGTAATTGATTTTGATTAAAATTTTGTTTTAAATTTTGTTTGTTTTTAAGTTTAATTACTGAAATATCTGCCAAATCACCTTCTTCTATATCACTGGTATCTTCTATTCTTTCTGTGGTCATATCAGATGTAGATGATGATGAAATAATTCGTTTTGGTGATTTATATGAAAGATCAAATTTATATTTATCACTACCTGAAATATCTTCAAAATCTTCAATATTTCTTAAAATTTTTTTATTTGATGATGTTGTTGAATCAAAATCAGTTTCATCTAATAAATATTCAACTAACAGTAAATATGGGACTCTTTCTGCAGAATTTAAAACTGCACTTTCATTAATTGCAATTCTACAAATCTTATGTAATCTACCCTTTTTATTCTTTGGCAGTAACATTGGAATATCAATTTCACATGGCAGATCTTTATTAAGAATTGATAATTCTGCTTTAAGAGTTGATAATCTTGCTTCTTTTGGAACTTTTGATAGTCTAATAGAAATATTTTGTAAAGCTATCACAAATTGAGTCTCATTTTTAAAATAACTTGATTTTAATAATTTTGTCTTTTGAGTTTCATTTAATGAAACATGTTGATGTAATTTAATAGTTTGATTATTACTTGATGTTGGTGTTGATATTTCCAAACTATCTTTATAATCAGATGAATTTCTAATTGATGATGCATAAGATCCTGAATCAGATGTATAATTATTAACTATATCAGCAAATGATGAATTAGGCGATGATGAAACATTAGTATTTGTATCTGAAAGTACATCATCATTATCATGAAGATCAGGCATTGACCTTGCCAAATTATGTTGAATTTCAAGTGAAGGTCTATTATTTTCATCAATATCGACAGGAACTGTTGTTTCAGGTGAAGTATTAATTGACGCACTAGAATGAATATGATGAAGTCCTAAATTTTTTTGAAGTCTACCCTTTAATAAAGGTTTACGTAAATTTGGTAAGTTTATATCAGCATAAGCATCAATCATTTCAAATCCAATTTCATCTGACTTCCTACTTTTAGTAGCATCTGAACTTTTACGTTGTTGTAACTTTGGTACTGGTGATGATGTCCTACTATCCTTCAAAGTATTGATAGATCTTGTACGCCTTAAATCATGTTCATAAATTCTTTGTTTACCCATCAATGCATTATTAAGTGTGTTCTTTTTAGTTAAATTTTCAGTTAAATTTTTTTTGATATCTTTAACAACTTCGAAAACCATTGTTTTAACTTTTTTACCTTCCATTTTAACGATTGGAGAAACGTAAGATGTGGATTCAGGAACAGATATACCCGATAAAAGAGAAGTTGCCATCACTATACTTGGGAAAACATTTGGTTTAAACTCTTTATTTATTTCATGCCTTGGAATTAAACCAGATGAAGATGCAAAACTTGAATTTGAAGTTTTAGAATTACTTGAATAATTAAATAATTGATATTGTAATTCATTTACTAATCTCTTACAAGTTTGAAAACCAACACTTTCCGGTTCTTTGGATAAATCTTGTAACATTGCTTGCAAATGCCAGAAAGTTATCAGACTAAAATGTGGATCTGTTAAACATATATCCTTAATCATTTCTTCTAATGCCATTGATTGATTTTCCATTGTCACTAGTAACTGTAAAAACTGTGGAGCAAAAAATCTTAATTCACCTATTGGAAATTTCTCGATTCTTCTACAAATGTAATATTGAATACCAATATTGGAGTTATGTTCAAGTAATGCAATGCAATGGAATATTCCGAAATCTTTGGAATTAATCTTTGTATATAAATCTGTGGTGTTGGGATCCTCGTTTTTAATGCTATTATTATCTTTCTTTGTATGTATGCTTAACTTTTCAAAATGGTTTTCTGGATCCGAAGAAGTAGACAGTAACGTCAAACCATCACTTGTACTAGATACAGGCTCTGACACTAGTGGCAAGTCTGTGTTTTCATTGAATAACTGCTCGGTTTCCAAATCCTGATGATCTAACCTATCCGAGGAATAGGTCGTGCTATTCTGACCCATTGTGGCGCTTTGTAGACCCGCCAGTTCGTCCAAAGGCACATTCATCGTTGCAGTTGTGTGAATGTATCCAGAGACGGTTCTGTACTGCTCCAAACCCCTCCGATTGCAGTCTCCGTCGCCGCCTCCCCAGCCATAATCTGCGTCCAACCCGTCAGAAACACAATGCAGAGAAAACCCACCCAACACACACACCGTTCGCGGTGGGCTGTTAGTTAGCCCCCCGTCTGGCGATGGCCAGCATGTTTTTGCATTTCTGGCCTGCTTCATCTAAGGACCGTGCAAAATGGACACATCGCAGACTCTGGGGCCACGGACTGATTGCTGCTTGGTCTGCGAACCAGACAAGATCATCGAAGAAGACACGGACTGCCATGGAATCGCTTTCCTTGTCGGTGAGAGCTACGCCTCGGACGCCAATCACACCAAGAACCCCGAGAACGTCGAAAAAGCATCATAACAAACATGAAATGGACAATTTGCCAAGTCAAAGGTTTAAAGTCGGATATCAGAAAGTCACGTTGGACGTGGATTTAGAACAGAATACTATTATTGCTGAGACTGAACTTACTGTTCTTCCTTTAGATTCCTTTTTGAAACAAGTCAAATTGGATTGTAGAGGTATCCAAATTAAATCTATTATTGTTAATCAAAGGCGTGCCAATTATTCTTATGACGATTTCCTCCAAAATCAAGAATATATGAATGATGAGGAAAATCCAGTTTTGAAAGATTATAATTATGATCCATATTTCGATTCCAATACCAAAAATATATCCATTAAACAACACGAAATGTTAAGAGCAAAATTTTTTCCCCTTTTCTCAGATCAAAATGAGACATCTGATCAATCATCTTTAATTAACACATGTACTTCTGAATTGACCATTAAAATACCCGAAAGTATCAAACTTAAATTACAAAATACTTCAAAAATTTCCTTTTCTCCAATAGGAACAAATCGATCAATTAATGAAACTCCAAATACTGCAAACACTTTTTTAAACTCAGATAAAGTTTATACTCCTTTGAATATTAAAATCAATTATGTTGTGAAAAATAGTAAAAATGGTATTCAATTTTACGGTGGTAAACATACCAACATTCCAAGAAATTTATGGTATTGTTACACTTTAAATAATGATGTTGGATGTAGTGCAAGTTCTTGGGTTCCATGTATTGATAATTTTTATGAAAAACCTGCATGGGATATTAATGTCATTGTTCCTAAAACCGTTGGTGATATTGGTACATCAAAAATTATTGGTACAAAGGAAGCAGAGAAAGCTTTAAGAAAAATAGCAAGTCAAAATATGATGCTTGATGAATCACAAAATAAAAACATAGAAGAACAGCAAAATTATGATATTAATGAACTTGCAAATGAAAATGCTAATAATGATGAAGATGAAGACGAAGAAGATGATGAAAAAGGAGAAAATACTCCAATGGTGGTTGTTGTTCCAGATCTTGTTAGTTCAAGAGAATCTCCTCATCCAACAGATGTAGCTAAAAAACTCGTTAATTTTCAATTTTATAATCCTGTTTGTCCTCATCATTTAGGATTTGCTATTGGATGTTTTGAAAAAATCCCCATCGTTGATGTTAAACCAGGATCTAATGAATTGACTTTAAACTATCAATCTATAACTGGTGATCCTACTAAAGATGTATCTATGCAATTTAATATCGATGCAACAAACACAAATAAAGTCCCTTGTCTGCTTTATTTTCACCCAGGAAGAAAACAAGAGGTTATCAATTCAACGATATTTTTATACAAAGCATTAGATTTTTTTTCAAAAGAATTTAGTTCTTTCCCATTTACAAGTTATACCTTACTATTTATTGATAATCTTCCTTCTGATACGTGCTCTTTTGCTGGTATGACTATCGCATCATCAAAACTATTATATGGACCAAGATTAATTGAACCAATGTTTGACACCACTGAAAAATTATCTGTTGCATTAGCTGAACAATATTCAGGAGTTCATGTTTTACCTAAAACGTTAAATGATATTTGGTGTATTATAGGTATTGCTCGATATATGAGTTATCAATTTTTAAAGAAACTTTTCGGTACAAACCATTATAATTTTATATTTGAGAAAAGATGTGAATTATTATGTGATTTAGATATTGGTAAGAGACCTTTAGGTAATCAAATGTTTAGATTTCCAATCAATTTAGATCAAGATTTAGATTTTATTAATTTGAAAGCACCTTTAGTTCTAATTATTTTAGATAGACGAATTACTAAAACCGATAAACTATTTGGTCTTTCAAGAGTTATCCCTAAAATCTTTCTTCAAGCAATGTCAAATGATTTAACAAACGGTAATAATTTATCTACTGCACATTTTCAAAGAGTTTGTGAAAAAGTTGCTCACCATAAATTAGAAAGCTTTTTTCAAAATTGGGTTCATAATAGTGGTATACCAACTTTAAGAATTATTCAGAAATTCAATAAGAAAAGATTATTTATTGAAATGTCAATTCGTCAAATGCAAACTTCAACTTTAAACTCTGAAGAAGATAATATAGTAAATAAAGATTTGGTTGAATCTGAACGTCACAAAAATTTTGTTGATGAAGCCAATACTTTTATGATTGAACAAGATCATTTTAAAGCACAACCTACATTTGTGGGTCCTGTTACAATTAGAATTCACGAAGCTGATGGATCACCTTATGAGCATATTTTTCCAATCAATGACTCTTTAACTAAATTAGATATCCAATATAATACTAAATATAGAAGGAAGAAAAAGGAAAAAAGGGAAGGTACTGAAGATACTGAAGATAAAGACAATGAAAAAGAGAAAGATTCAAAAAAAAAGGATAAAGTTGAAGAAACTAAAACTAATATGTTAGGTGATGTTTTAATGTCTTCTGATGAAATTAAAAATTGGGATTTGAAAGAAGACGATTTATTGAACATGGATGTTGATGAAGATTCAGAACAAGCTTTACAACAATCAGCAGTAACAGATGATGATAAAGATGAAGCATTTGAATGGTTGAGGTTTGATGCTGATAATGAATGGATTTGCAAATATACAATCAATTTTACGGATGAAAAATTTGAATCTCAATTAAAACAAGATAGAGATGTTAAAGCACAATATGAATCAATCAGACATTTTGCCACTTTTAATAGACCAACATTGGCCCATGCTAAAGTTTTGTTAAGAACATTAGTTGATGTTAGATATTATTATGGAATTAGAGTTGAAGCAGCTAAAGCATTATCACAAATATCAACAGAAGAAAATGATCATATTGGTATGAGGTTCTTGTTAAAATCTTTCAAATATTTGTATTGTTATGATAATGAAATAGTAAGTGGATTTAATGAATTTGATCCTAAAGAATATTTACCAAAACCTAATGACTTTTCAGATTTTTCTAATTTATTTGTTTGTCAATCAATCATAGAATCACTTTCCAATGTTAAAAATAAAAACGGAGATTCTCCAATTGAATTGAAGAGAATCTTGTTAAACATCTTGAAATATATCGATAATAGTACAAATAAGTTTGATGATTCTTTCTTTTTGTGTTCTTTGATTGTTGCTGTTTGTAACTTAATTGTTGTGTCAAATAGAGAAATTTTAGATTTAAATATTGATAATATGACAAAGAATAAAGAATTACCAAAACAAAGGGATGCCAAAGATGAATATATTTATGCAGCTATAAAGGAGCTTAACCGTTGTCTAAAAATGGATGAATGGTCACCATCTTATGAGAATTGTGTTACCAGAGTTGTTTTAGAACAAAAGATTAGATTTGTTAGAGCAGGTTTAGCAAGATTAACATTTATGGATTTACTCAAATATACAACAACTAATTTTAATGATGATATCAGAATTGTTGCTTATCAAGGTTTATTATTATTAGGTGGATTCAGAAACGCCAATATTTTACATTATTATTTTGTTACAATGAAATTAGATGAATCACCATATATTAGATATCAATTAAATAAATGTCTTGTTAAATGTATTGGTATTGCTGCAAATTCAAGCGTTCCTTCTTTAATGGATGATGAAGAATTTTTACAATCTATAAGTTTATCTAAAGATGGTGATCATTCGAATGAAGATATAGGCAACCGTTTGATTCGTATTGAAGATGCATCTTCGGCTAAATTATCAATTCAATCACGTAAAGACGAATTAGCTAGACGTTCTATTCAAGGTTCAATTGATGTCATTAGAAAAGATTTGGGAATAGGTAAAGGGTTAAGCCATGAATTATGGAATACTGTTCATTCATGTTTGGTACCAATCAATACTAGAAGAAATATTTTTGACATAATGATGGTTTTATATGAAGCTAAAGATTCATTTATGGTTACTACATCTTTACCAAGCGACAAACATATTGTGGTTGGGGTTAAAAATAAAGTTACAGAGTTTGAAGATCCTAATAAACTATCATTTGTTGTCTCATTTAAACTAGAAGCTAGGTTTAAGATTCAATTACCAACATTGAAATTGAAAGTTGTTGAAGATCCAGCCAAGAAACAAAAGAAGGCAGATGAAGAAATTTTACCAATTCCACCTTTGACAACGACAGTACCAATTAGTAATAGCCCGAAAAAACCAAGAAAGAAGAAGCATGGATTAGTTACAATTGATAAATCGGTTACTCAATTTTATGTTAAGATCAAGTTTCCCAAAAAGAAAGATCAAGTTATTAAACGTGCTGATAATAAGAGTATTATTAGTCATGATCCAAAATTGCCATTAAGATATGTTTGGTTTAGTTTACGTACAAATGAAATCAAGGTTTCTACTAATGAAAATTTTGATCCTAATTACAATGATTTCAGGCGTATGGTAACATTAAATATCAATCCAAAAAAATGGAAATCGTATTTAAAAACAACAAGGACAGGTATAATTAATGAAGATAATGATAAAGTTGATGATGAAAAAGAAAATAGCAATTTTTTGGTCAAAGTCGAAGACACAGTTGATGTAGCTACATCAGCAATTGTTCAACTTCCATCAAATCCAGTTACCGAAACTCCCCCAATTGTTGTTCCAATAAAAATTGAAGTGACTGATGAAGATGAAAAAATGGATGTTAATGATGGTAAGGTCGAAGAAGTTATGAAAACTAATAAAACTGAAGAAATTGCAGACGAAGTAGAAGAAAAACCTGGAAAGGTTTTACCAGTTGAACGTATTGATGATGAAACAGTGGGCCCAAGTAAATCCAAACCATCTCCTGATAAGCTTTCTCCAAATCCTGAATTCGAAGGTAGGCAAGATTTACAAAATATTGTAGGCAAACTGAATCCAATGAAACGTTCACCAAACTCTCCATCTCCTCCATCTTCAGTTACTTTAAACTTGAGTAGATCCAGATCAAGATCAGAAAGTCCTGAAAAGAGTGAAGGGAGTAATAACACAAAAAAAAAGATGAATGGAACGAAAATTAAATTAAAATTAAAATAATTTATTAAAAAAAATGTGTAAAATAGTTTGTAACTTTAACTTTTAGAATCTACTTAATTAAATATTATTATATAGGGGTAACCGGAGCATCATCTTTGACAATGTTTTCAAAATCCTTCGTTGGTAAGGATGGCGGTTTGCGTTTCAATGTGCGTGTTTTGGGTATTTGTAAATGATTATTCACAGTACTTTCATCCTGTTCTTGTTGCTGTTTTGTTTCGGAATTAAATTGTTCTGTGTCTTTTACTGATAATGGTGATTTTTCTAAACCTGTAGACATACGTACATTAATTGATGTATTTGGAGATACTGTAGTATCTTCTGATCCTGAATTAAATTTCAACATTGGTGGTGCAATAACACGACTTCTATTAGATCCATGATCTAAAGTACCTGAATTAGATGTTGATGTTGTTGGACTTTTAAATTTTTCATTGATAAACATTTCCGGTGATGCTGGAGATTTTAAATGATGTTGTGAATTAGATGAATTTTCATCAACTGATGAAATAGATCCAAATCTTGATGATCTTGAACCTCCACGTTTTCTTTCTAAATTGATAAACGCATCAGCTGAAGGTCGAATACCAACATTTGAAGAAACCAACTGAAATGATGATACTGAAGAAACACTATCAGCTTTTTCAGAATTCAAATCTAATGTTAGTCCCTCGGGTTTTGATCTCCGTCTACGATTCGAAATCATCTCAGGAGGTGTATAATTAGAATCCTTATTTCCAACAGGACCCAACTTTGGTTTTGAGCTAGTTCCATTTGTAGGAGTAGTTGGTTGTGTACCAGGAGTTGGTGGTGCCTTCTTGTACCATTGTTTAATCTTACTATAAGATTTTAGGACAGAGTCTTTTATTTGATCAGATGCATTTGATGCATCATCTTCTAAGGATGCAGTTATCGATTCAGCATTAATTTCAGCTCCACTTAAAACGTTATTTTGATTTTGATGTGATATAGGAATTTCCTTTTCAAAGAATTTACCTATACTTGTAGTATTTGAATTTCTAGATCCTATCGAAGCACTTGATAATTTAATAGGCTCCAAGTCAACCGTTGAATCATTATCATTAATATTATTAGATTGATTCTGTTGAGGTAATGGAAGGCTGGTTGATGCGATATCATTTTGAATATCATTAACATCTTTTTTTCTAGTTGATCTATCAAAAATACCACCTCTAAATAACTCTTGAGGAGATCTATAAAAGACAAAATCATCAAAAAATGGATAAACCAAACTTGTTTTGATAGTATCTTTAAATCTACTTTCCAAAATACTTGTAACAATACCATAACTCACATTTCTTGAGCTAAAAACAGGTTCAATAGTCAAATCAATTTCAGGCATTTTTGTAAAAGTATACCATATCCTACTTGAAGGCTGAGATTTTATTTTTACTAACAATTCACCTTTAAGTTTATTTACCGTCATTTTCATTATAATATCGAATTGACGTTGCTTAAACCCAACACCAAGATTAAGGAAAAGTTTAGTTGCAATTTCTACCATAGCTTTACCCTGATATAATAAATCAACGGTAATTTCTAGATCACCTTCTGGCGATAAGGATTTTAATTTTGGATTTGTGAAAAAGGGAGTAGAATGTCCGACATCAATACGATCGATTTGTAATTGATCAAGGAAACCGGGAGTTCTAATTTTTTTTAATTTTTGTTCAATTTTATCTCTAAACGCCTTTTTAAATTCATCCGTTTTGTAAGTAGATAAAAACAATTTACCTAATAGTGCATTCAACCATTTTGTGGTTAATTGATCTTCAGTTGAGTTTAAAGTTTCAATCAAATCAAGCATATCTGAGGTATTATAGTATAAAGGTTTTGCCATCATTGAAGGGTTTAGTTTGCCATTAACACATGAGGATTCAGAATTCAACAAATTAGAATCATTACTAGTTGCTTTAATAAGAGAAAAATACCAATCTTCTTTTTCAAAGGATGTATCACCATAAAGGTAATAAGAAGTTTTCGGTAATGTTGCATTTTCTAATTTACCTTCAAGTATATCAATCAAATGTTGCATCTTTTTTTCAGCATCAACTCCAGTTTCCTTTTTAATTAAACAAATTGCACTTCTTTTAGTAAATAATTGACCATCAGTAAGATTTCTTGGCCAAATTGAAACTATATAATTTTCCAAAGCAATTGCATGTTTAACATTTTTTTGAGTTTCATCTGTATAAAGGAACAAATTTCCATGCTTTATAACACCATAAAATCTATTTCTCTTACGAAGTTGTTTTAATTTTGCGGCACCCAAATTTGCGTAATCGACATCGCCATTTTCTTTAATATCATCATCAATTGTATTTGTTCCTGAACCTGAAGTATTATTATTACCTTTCATCATTTTACTAAAAAGACCCCCACCAGTAGAGCCATTGGTATTAGAACTACTTGAAGGCGAGTTTCCAGAACCATTAGTCGTATCCATTTCTGCATTTGTGGCAACTGATTTGAAGTCATCAGAGTTAATCTGTGGGAATCTGTATAATTCTTTTGTAACTGTTATCCAACCTACATAGTAAGTTTTCAAACCGATATTTTCTCTATCCAGTATTTCATTAGCCTTTAAATCCCGATATCCTTTAGGTTCTCCACGTGCAACACTTTCAATTGCGACCTTTTCAGCATCTGCAACATCTCTTTTCTCGACTGCATCTGAAACCTGTGGTGATCTGTACCACACCAAAAACACAGTCAGCGGAATAAGAGTAACGCCGCCGAAGATGTAAACAAGCACATAACTCACAAAAGATCCCATCCCGGCCCCGAGAGTCTTGTCAGCACCCAATGCCAGCGTTCACACCCATCCAACACCAAAACAACGCCCTTCTAAGCCATCGCAACCCACATTTGCCTGCTGAGACCAATTCATGTTCCAAACAGCGTTCGCCAGACGTTACCCGGCCCGCACTGCGTTTCGCAGACGGATGAGTTTTCAGCATGTTTCTGCCACTACTGATGTTTGTACGGGAAGAAAGGACAGCGGACGGCCAGCACAAGGACAAGAGGCGATAGCTCCATTCAGTACACAGCCATGTTCGCCAAGCTTGCATCCACTTTCAGCCCCTCCGCCCGTCTTTCTCTTCAAACCAGAGGATACGCAGGACGTGTGCAGATTCAATCAGCTCTTCCAAAAAGACCATTGAAGAAGATCAGAGTGGGTAAAGCTAGACCTGCAATTTACTACAAGTTTGAAACACAAGTTGAACTTTCTGATGGTTCTGTTGTTACTAGAAGATCACAATATCCAAAAGATCAACTAAGAATGATTACCGATCAAAGAAATACTCCATTATGGAATGCATCTAAACCTGATGCAAGTTTATTAGATGCCGAATCTAAGGGTAAATTAAACAAATTCAAGAGCAAGTTTGCCTCTTTCGAACAGTCTGGTAAGTCTGATGCTGAAGTCGAAGCTCAAGCTAAGAAGGCTGAAGCCGAAAGATTATTGAGATTAAAGACAGGTAAAGCTACTAAGAAGGTTGAAAAGGAAACTGATGATTTCTTAGATATGTTATCTTCTAATTATGAAGAAGAAAAATTAGGTGGTAGTTTAGCACAGAAAGAAAAGAAGAAGAAATGATTAATTTCTTGTTGTTTTTTTGTTTATCAATTAATTAAGTAGTTTACTCTTATCCTGTATATATAGATTTTATGTTTCTATAAAAAATCAACTCTTAAATTGCTTTCCGTTTACCCGTGACACGAATATTCGACATATTCTCTTCAAATTTATAGCCATTTTTTCTTAAATAACTAACAGTTGCATTTTTAATTTTTGGAATACCACCACCACTATGCAATCCTCTACCTGTTATAATGGTAAAAAAATCCACATGTTGAACATGTGTGAATTCAAATTTAGTATTATTAATATTACGTCGATACATTTCTAAATTCCACCAATAATCTAAAACAATTTTTAATGCTTCAACTGCATTTTGTACACTTAGATTATGAAAATCGATCATAAAAGATTTCTTTGCATTTTCAATTTTTATTTTAACTTCATCTAATTGAACTGAATTATGATAATTTCTAATATCATTTTTAGTTTCAGCAATTGATAATGAATAGTGTGATTTTAAAATTTTATCATTTGTAATATTACGAACTGTTTTTAAATTTTTTGCACGTAATTGAAGTGAATTTAATGAATGTGATGAGTTCCATTGATTTACTGGATTATTTTCATTATTATAGCAACAAAATTTACTTTTATCAATTTTACCATATTTATCAACTTTGAAAAAACCTTTAGATTCAACATCATAAGATTCAGCTAATGATCTAGGTGCTAAATTAAGGTCATTTAAATCATATTTATATTGATTCTTTTGATCCTTTTCTACTAAACCTTTTTTCAATTTATTATCAAAACAAGAATTTAATTCAATAGCTAAATGTAACACTTTATCAAGATCTTTATCAAACCAATTTATTGAAAGCATATAAAATTTTTTAGGTAAATCTAATTCAGGATTACTTTCAATTAATTTTTTTAATTCATTCCAACAATTATCAGATGCAGAAACATGAATATTTTTCATATCATTTCGAAGTAATTCAGACATTGAAGTCGACTGACCCAAATTATCATTTTGTGAACAAATTTCACTTAATGAAACAGTTTGTATAGTATGACGTGTTTGTTGAAATATAGGGAGTTCGGAATCAAAGTTTAGCATTATGTCATAAACAGAATTTAATTTATTATATTTATTCTCAGTAAGATACCATTCAATCAGATCTCTATTTGATTCATCAATGTCTAATAATTGCATAATATTATCTTGCATTTCAATTTTTTCAAGCACTTTTTTCATTTTCAAGAATTCCATGGCTTCTTCAATAGATTGATTTGAAATATTAGCTTCCAGTGAATTAGTTGATTTCGTGGATTTCTTTCTTTCTTTCTGGTGGAATTCTTTCCTTTCTTGTTTTTTCTTGTTTTTATTCAATCTCTTTTTCTCCTTTTCTTGTTCCATTTTCTTCTTGTTATCTAAAATGACCCAAGTATCGGACTCTGAGCTTGACGCTACACTGCAGTTCGTAGAGGTTGCTTTACTGAATACGTCGTCCAATTCTTCTTTAATCAACTCATAGTTCAACAACTGCTCAACAGAAGAATCAAAATCGTCGTCAGACACTTTCAAAACGTGTGCTATATGCGCCAACGGTATATCTGGAAAGAGCTCTGACAACTGAAGAAGGTTCTCCGAGAGTTCCAGAGGCTGAGTACAAGCTGCATCCATTGTTTCCACACCGTTCTCCACCGTTCTCCACCGTTCTCCACCGCAGTCTCCCGTCTCTCCCACCACCACTTCTCCAGCCACCACCTCGTGCAGACTTCCCAATCGGGCAGAGAGTGCTCAATTCATGCTCGCCTCGTCGACAGCCCCTCCAGCCTGTCTCTGTCCGTGCTGGGCCCGTTGGACCATTTCGGGGGCACTGGCCACACTCAGGTGCTTTCAGCTCAGGGATCTGACCCGTTCGACACATCCCAGACACGGCACCACACACATCCGTACTGGTGCACACACTATCCTCAATGTCTTTTCCGGAAACCAACAGCGGTCCCGTGGAATCAACCACAAACACCCCAGCCGCCAATATTACTAATGGTAATCAATTACCAGCAACGTTACAAGAAGCCGGAATCACTCGATCCTTGGCTGGCCATTTTATTCTTCCCCCGATTTCCGTTCAATACAGGGGTGGCAATTCTCAGATGTTGGTGATTGAAGTGGGAGATCAAATGTCTCAATCTTCAGCTATGACAAGTGCCTCTTTATCAACTGTTGGACAAATGCTGCGAAATAACATTTTACCATCAGCATCAACATCAACCGCAACATCAACCGCAATTTCAACGGCTAATGCTGATACAACTACGAGTCAGAACACACCTTCCAATCTATCTGCAGCAGATAATAATATGAATACAGAATCAACAACCCCAGCCCCTTCAAACTCTAATGAAAATCCTCCATCTACACCAAATACAACTAATACAGGTATACGAGGTTTGGATTATCCTGCTTTCGATGTATCTTCCGAAGGCATGTATAATGATGAAACTCAACCAACTTCAAGAATTTTAGCACCTTTACAAAGTGTGTTTGATAGAATTTATGGTCAAAACGGTATTGCCCCAATAAGTAATACTATTACTAATACTAATAATAATGATAATGATAATGATAATGATACCAATAGTAGGAATAGACCATTAGAAACGCCTATACCTACGAGGGCAGGTACACCTATTGAAACTTTAACTGCACCTACAGATATACCGACTAATTCTACTACACCGGTAGAATCTAGAAATATAATTCTTACTGTTAATTATGTATATGGTGCCTCAAATAATGAAAATAATAGTGGATCATTATTACTATATGTTCCAAATATTGATGAAACAAATGAAGAAAATGTTAGTGTTTTAGTAAGGTTAGCTACAGAAATTGCATTAAGAACAATTGCAATAACCCTGCAAAAATCTGCTGGTGTTTCAAAGGAAATTTTTGATAGTTTGGAAGTTAAGAAAGTTAAAGATTTAAAAGAACATGAACGTGAATGTTCTATTTGTTATGATCCTTATGTGGATAAAGAAAATAAAGAAGATGAATCAAGAACTAGTTCTAATAAGAGAAAAAGAACAGATGATGATGATAATGATGATGAAGAAGGTGGATTAGGAGAAGAAATTGGTGATGAAGAACGAAGTAATAATAAAAGAGTAAAATCAAATAATGGGGACCATTTTACAACAGATTTAAAAACTGAAAATAAAGAAGATGATAAAGATAAAACTAAACATTCAAGTTTTGAACATTATCCAATTGCTTTAAAATGTGGACATGTTTTTGGTGCTTCATGTTTAACTGAATGGTTTAAAACTAATAGTAGTTGTCCTTTATGTAGGGAAAAATTACCAAATATGTTAGAAACTCAAAATGAAGGTTCAAGATATATTACAATTACATTACCTAATTTAGCAAGAGTTGTTAGTAACAGTAGACCTTTAATTTCTGATTTTAATAATAGACAAATGACGTTTAGTTTATCAGATGAAGATCCAACAAATTTAACAAATATAGTAACAGAAAATCAAGAACAAGTTGTACCTGCTAATTCATTAAATACATCTAATGGCCTTGAAATTTTAGAAAGATTATCAGCTATGAGAAGGAATCAAAATAATAATGAAAGAAATTCATCTAATAGAAACACGTCTAATAATACAACGACAACTAATAATGGTACACCTCCTATAAATAATCCAAATTCTCCTGCAGCAAATCGTCAATCATTACTTAATTTTATTCGTGATGTTATATCTTCATTATCACCAAGAGGCAATAACAATGGAAATGCATCACAGCGTAGAAATAGACCACCAAGAATCAGACATCTTGCAAATGCTTCACAACAATTTCCAGGTATGTTTCCACCATTAGGAGTAGAAAGTAGAAGAACTGCAAATGGTGTAGAAACAAGAGAAATATCAATGTTTGATAACCATACAAATACTAATCCAGCATTGGCAAATTTACATTCTGCAAATACTGATCGTAATGGAAATGATAATGAAACTACTGAAGGTAACACTGAAGAAACAGCTAATGTTCCAGAACCTCAACCAGAAGGGTAATCTTCTTTTCTTCATATATATATATTTATATATATATACATATACACATATACACATCTCTTTCCGCACGATTTGTACAAATTATTTATAGTTTAATCATAACCACAATCGTACATAAATCATTGACAAACAAGGGTCAATTTGAGAGTATCGCGAGTAAATGTTGAAGTTACGGATATGTATAAAATTCATGTCACATACGTGGACTATATGTTTTTTTTTTTTTTTTTTCTTCCTTGACGAATTATAATTTGTAATAAAGTATAAATCATTGGATATAAACATATAAACAAATTACAGAATGGCTTTATTAGAAGTTATTCAACGAAAGCTAGTGAAAACAGGAGCATTGTACAAACTTTTACGTATGCTCCCCCGGATTTCATTACTGTTTACATTATTTTCAATTGTTTTTCTGTGTACATTATCAATGGATGGTAATTATCGGAAGACATATATAAGTGAAAATGCGTTAATGCCAGGTCAAGCACATACATTTTTTAGAGAGAGTGAATGGAATCATGTAAGAGGATATAGGAATGAGATTGTTAATTTAATGAATGAACCATTAAATGAACGAAATAAAGTTATTGAAGATTTATTAATTAAGATGGGATATAAAACAAATACTTTGAATTATATTGATCCGAAAACTGGTGAAATTAAACCTACATTATATGCAATTTATCATGTTCCAAAAGGTGATGATACAGAAGCAATGGTTTTAACAGCACCATGGATAAGTGATGATGGTCGTTTAAATGTTGGTGCATTATCATTAACTTTAGGATTAGCTAGATATTTTCGTAGATTATCAATTTGGGCGAAAAATATTATTATTGTGTTTCCTGAAGATAGTGGGATTATGTTAAGACATTGGGTTGATGCTTATCATACATCATTAGATAATACAGGTGGTAGTATTGAAACTGCTATTATTTTAGATTGTCCTTCGTCAAGTGATTATATTGGATTTATTGAATTAGAATATAGTGGTGTTAATGGTCAATTACCTAATTTAGATTTAGTTAATACAGCTATTCATATTGCTGAAAATGAAGGTATTAGAGTAAGTATTAATAATACACCAATGGGTCAATTATGGACAAATGATATTTTTACGAGATTAAATACATTAATTAATGGTATATTTGAAATTGCTAGTGCAGGAATTTTAAATGTTAGAGATACACAAAGTTTTAGTGGTTGGAATATTCAAGCAATAACATTACGTGCGAAAGAAGGTCAAAGGAATGATATAACTGCATATGGTAGAATTGTTGAAAGTACATTTAGAAGTGTTAATAATTTACTTGAAAAATTTCATCAAAGTTTTTTCTTTTATTTATTATTAGGACCAAGAGTATTTGTTTCTATTGGTATGTATTTACCAGCTGGTGGATTATCAGCTGCTTCATTTGTTATTGCATCAATAAATGCATGGATTAGTGGTAATAATTTATCAATTGATATTTTTTCAAATTTACAAAAAAAATTAACTTTTAAAACAAAGCCACTTATTTCAGCTTGTTTAACAACAATTTTTAGTATTTTAATAATTTTCATTTATGCATTATTTACAACGAAAATAAATTATGATAATATTAAATTAACATATAATTTTTTTATTTATCCATTAATTATTGCATCTACATTCCCAATTTTAACAAAATTTTTTAAATTTAAAATTAGTTCAGATTATTCAAGAGCATTGAGTATGATTGTTTTATTTTTTATGGGATATACATTAATTGGATTAATGGTTTTAAATTTTTCACTTTCAATTATTATTGGAATTATTTCATCACCATTATGTTTTATAAAATATAGTGAAAATATGAATTTAAAGATTAGAATAAATAATTTTTTATTACTTTTTTTAAGTTGTCCAGCATTATGGTTAATTATTTTTGGTATTATGCAAAAAATTGATTTCAATACAGATAGGATTAGAAATTTAATACAATATTTTGAATTTTCATTATTAAAACATGAAATTCAACATATTATTGATTTTTTAAATGATACAAATTCAAATACTTACATCCAAGGTCCTGTTGAATTATTTATTGGTTTATTAAAAGGTTATGAAAGGGTTCAATGTTGGACATGGTTTTTCATTTGTTTTACATGGATACCTGTTTGGATATGTATGAATATTGTTGGATGTTTTTCTGTTTATCCAGATAATTTAAATGTAGAAGATGATAATAAGAAAAAAAATCAATAATAATAATAGCAATAGTAATAGTAATAGTATATATGTTTAAATATTATGTACAAATAAATAAAGAGATTAATAAATAAATAAAAAATTTATTAATCTCTATATTGATCCATGAAACTTGCATGAAATTTAGCCCAATCATCAATCCATTCAGTACCAGGAGCTAAGAAAGTTGTTCTTAAATGCCAAGTACCAGGAACTTGACCGAAACCACTACCAGGGACAGTACAAATACCAGTATTTTGTAATAATCTAGCACAATATAATTCATCAGGAGCCATACCTTCATCAGCTGCAGCAGCTTTTGCCTTTTCAGATAATGATAATGAAGGGAAACAATACATTGCACCTTGTGGTTCTTGACAAGAAACACCTTCCATTTTATTAAATGCTAAATAAAGTTTATGAGATCTTTCCTTTAATGAATTATAAATACTTGATTTTTCAGTATGAAAAGGACCATGAGATGGATGAGATTCATGAGGTGGATTAACCATTAAAGAAACTAAAGCTTGACCAATAACAGGTGGACAAAGAGAAATTGAAGCTAATTTTAAAATTTGTGCAATAACAGAATCATGGAAACCAACTAATTCCATATAACCACCTCTTTGACCACATTCACCAATCATACCTTTAGAAGTTGAATGAAGAGATGCAAGTTGAACATTTTCATATTTTGAATAATTAATTTTTTGTAAATCTCTTAAAACTTTTTTAACGGAAATAAATTCACCTTCATAAACATTTTCTTGATAAACTTCATCAGCGATAACAACTAAACCATAATTTGATGCAATATTTAAAATTTCAGCAATTGATTCTTCAGTTAAAATTGCACCTGTTGGATTACCAGGATTAATTAAAACAATACATCTTGGAATAATATTCTTATCTTTTGCATCTTTAATAACTTTTTCCATTTCTGAAGCGGAAACAGACCAATTTTCATTTTCATTTAAATAATAAGGTAAAACGGAAGCATTATTTAAAGCTAAAGCGGCAGTATATAAAGGATATTGAGGGATTGGAATTAAGAAACCAGTTTTAGGGCCATTAGATAATAAACTTAATAAATAATTAACAGCAGAAGAAGCACCTGCTGTAAGATAAATATCTTCAGGATTTGAAGGATGATCATCTCTATCTTGAATATATCTTGCAACAGTATCTCTAAAATATTTAACACCTTTTGAATGAGAATAGGCACCAACGGAAACTAAATTTTCTAAAATTTCATTAGCTCTATCAATTGCATCATGAGGGAAAATTTTTTTTGCATATTCACTTTTCAGTAAATCAGGATATTCAATTAATGATAAAACTTGTCTATAAAAAGTGATTGGTTTTTGATCCAGTTGTTGAGGATTACCTATATTAGCGGCGATAATTTTATCAAATGGTAAAGCGTCAGGATCTGATTGTAGAGTGCCTTTAAGTTGTTCAGCCATTGTTGGTATTTTACCACGAACGGCATATTTAGCGACTAAAGCATGGGGGTTCAGATCAGAGTCTAAAAGTTTATTTGCCGGTGTGAAGTTAGCCTTTGCAATTTGAGCAAGGGTGGAATGGGACATTTTGGAGATGTTTAGGAAGCAACGAGGATATCTAAGCATAGAAGGGGGAGGTAAGGACGAGAGGAGAGGACAGAGTGGATAAATACGGCAAGATATATAGTGTGTAGAGAAAGATAAACGGCTATTCTAAGACGAAAATAATGTAATGTAGCGTAATACTGATACTAATATACAATATAATATAGTACTAATATAATACTAAGACTAAGACTCACACAGCGGTGACTGCTCAGAGCGCGGAAGGAAACGGGGAGCGGCAGTTGCCGGATTGGGAAGGCGCGCGGAGGGCCGAAAGGCCGAAAGGGGCAACACGCGGCGGGGAGGGAAAGAAGAAGGGAGGAGGCTCAGCGGGCTCAGCGGGCTGCTGGTGGCGCAGGTGTTGAAGATGGTGCAGTTGACGGGGTTGACGGGGTTGACGGGGTTGAAGAGGTTGAAGAGGTCGAGGAGGCTCGGGGCGGCGGCGGCGGTGGCGGGACGCCGTTGTAGTTGTCGTCGTCGTCGTCGTCGTCGTCGTCGTAGGACTCGTGGCGGGTCATCCGTGGCCGTGGCCGGGACTGCGGCGGTCTTGGCGGCCTCGGCGGCTTCCGTAGTTCTCCCGCTGAGCTGTTCTTGTGCTGGAACACCTCTCCTCTCAGTCCTCTCAGTCCTCTCACGCCTCTCAGCGAAGAGACTGCCTCTCGTCTGCATCTCGACGGTGGTGGCGGTGGCGTGCGATTGCCACTGCCATTGCCTTCGCCATTGCCATGGCGGAGTTTGTCATTGATCTTGCTGACAACTGATCGATGTGGCGAGATTATGTGGTTTCCAAGAGGCAATCTTGCAAATTCTTCAACGTGTTTTAAATGTGATGGAATATCAAAAATCTTCTTCACTGGATTGGATCCATTCACCTTGAGGAGATTCGGACATGACGTAGATATAGATGTAACACCTCTACCTTTTCTTTCTTCTAATTTCATACCTCCAATATTTGGTAATGTCTTTATAGAATTATCATCATTATCATCATCATCAACCTCATAACAACCATCATTTATCCCTTTAAAAAAATGACATTTAACACATCTCTTTATTAATTTCTTTGTTTGTTCTGTAGCCTCATCTGTACACATAATATATCCCAATACATCAATCAATTCTCTCTTTTTATACCCATAATTAACTAAATCTGTTTCTGTCAGCATACAATGCAACACTCGTAAATAAATATTAACCAAATAAGTCGAAGTTTGAATTTGTAAATCATATAATTGTCTAATAATAATATCAATAATAACTTTCATATCATTCAAATAAACTAACCTATTGGTAATTTCATTGGAGAAAACAACATACAAAAATTTCATCATTAAAATTTGATCAATTAAATCCATTTCTCTATTAAAATTTAATATTAAAATTTCATTAAATACTTGAAAATATTGTATTTTTTTTAACATCGTATCAATAATATAATTCACTTTATCATCAATATAAATATTTAACCCACATTGAAACATATATTGTTCATTTAAAACTAATAATAATCGAAATTTTAAAAAATTCATTTCATTTTCAATCCTTGTTTCAACTTTTAATTTATCAATTAAAAATATTAAATCATCCTCTTCAATTATTTCAATTTCTTCAGGAAATTCATAATCTTTACATAATTCAAACCATAATATCATATAATTCTTATAATTGGATCCATAAAATTCACTTCCATCTTTTGTTGTTTTAGAAATCGCAATATAATTCTTTAATATTTTACTTAATGCCGTAAATCCTCTATAATCTTTGAATACTTGTAATAATTCCTTTTGATTATATTCAAAATCTTTATAAAGTATCCATCCAATTATCTTTATAAATTTCTCATTAATTTCAATTGATTGATTTACTTCATCTTTAACTTCTTCATTTAATTCATTAACATTTAATTTCAAATTGTTTAAGTTTAAATCAACAGAATACATTAATAACGATAACATCTTTCGTATACAAAAACTTTCATGATTTTTATAATATTTAAAATTCAATAAATATTCAGATATTAAATCATAAAATGCTTCATCACCAATCTCACTAGATATATCATCTCCATATTTTGCAACTAATGCAATATAACTCACTAATAATGTATTGATTTCATCTTCTGATACATCATTTTCGTTTTCTTCACCCTTTTTATAATATGTAGTTAAATATTCTTGCTTTTCAGTATCATATGTCACTTTCGTATAAAACAATTCATCCGCAAGTTTCCAAAATCTATCAATGTCAATACCATTCATAGTACAAACAGGAAATTCCAGAAACAAAAAAAAGTGCTAAAACAAAACTAAATTAAAGTAAAACAAACCAAAACAAACCAAAATAAAACAAAACAAACCAAACCAAAACCAAAAATGCAATATGAAAATAAAAGAAATACAAAATTGTAAACAAACAGAGTCAATCACTTTATAGCTATCCCCAATGTTTCAAAAAAAAAACTTATCAACTTGTAAAGAACTACCCCCCACAAATTCTCATCCCCTCCGAATCACCCGATTCATGTTTACGTGGCCCGAGAAAAAATCACATGCGGAATGTATATACAAAAGTATGGGGTATTAAGCCTAAATAATACAAACTATCTCAAATTAAAATAGTAAAAGAATTATCAAACAATGCAACAAGGATTAGTTGAAGTAAGTACATCTCAGATTCCATATTGAATTACCATGTAAGTTAAATACTAACTTTATGTCTAGGTATATCAATCCGAACAAGATGCTGAACGAGCAACACATAATAATGATTACAATATGGCAATTCAACATCATATGAACGCTATAACTAAACTGAATTTATTAATGACTAAACTTTTGGAAAAAAATGATGGAAATGATGAATTTGGAGTAATTGATTCCCTTATGGTTTTAAAAAATCAAATTAACTCACGAATATCACAACTTCAAATTTTACTAAAAAGAGAAACAACGCAAATATCATCAAATTCACATTCGACATCACCTATTCCTTATATTCCTACATTAGAAAATGCATCCATAAAATTATTCAATTCAACTATATCTGATATTGAAACAACTTTGCTAAAAAATTTAAATATTAGAATTCAAGATGTTCCTGTAAATTCTAAATTTAAAATCCCATTAATTAATAAAGATGAAATAAATCAACTAGAACATGAACTTCAACTTCTTAATTTTAAAGGATCAGAAGATATAAATTTAAGAAATGAATATTTAACAAAATTAAATATGTTATATTATAGTGAAATGATTGCTCAACAACAAACTATAAAGGATATTGTAGGAATTGTGAAAAATGTTGAAACTGACATGTCAGGTATAAATGAATGGAAAAAAGTAGATCAAATTACAGATACTTCAGTATTAGAAATAGTTTCAGATTTACAAAAAAAAATAGCTGGTTTAGAACGTGAAAAATTACATATGGAAAATCAAATAGTTAAGTTAAAAGAACGTTGGAATAATCTTGTTGAAAATGCAAGACGTCGAAAGGATTAAAAAAAAACAGATTTTAACAATTTATTTATACATAATATATCTTTACTTACATACATGTATTTATAAAAAAAATTATTTAGCATGAATCATTTCTTCTTTATTGATTAAATGTTCAATTGTTTCTATACTTTCTAATAATTCATCAATATTACCACTCCATTCATTTAATAATTCATTTTCAGATTTTGGCTTTATAAATGTAACTACTTTCATAGGTCTGTTAATTTTTGCATATAAATCACCTTTGTTTACTAAATCAATAATAAATGTTTCAGTTTGTAGTTGATCCAATTCTAATAATTCACATAATCTATCCAATTTAATGTTTGAATAATAAATTGAAATAACTCTCAAATTAAATTCAATAACTCTCTTCTTCAAATCTTCAAGGTGTAATTTACCCTTTTCATTAGATTGATCAAATATTGTTTCATTTAATAATTTTGAAACAATATTAATTTCAAAATTTTTCCAACTAATTAATTCTTTAGTTGTAAATACCTTTATTAATTCTTCTTCAATTGGTAATTTAGATAAATTCTTATCAATAACAATTCTAGATATAAGATCATTTTGTAAATTAGAATATGGAGTTAAAACAATATAAATTGCAATCAATCTTAAATATTTTAATGCTTCTTCAAGATTTCCTTGAATCTTTGGAATATTATATATGTTCATATTATATTTAACTATATTTTCATAATCATTTTCAAAAAGAGCTATTTCAGTAATTAATTGATAATATCTAAGTTTATGTTCTGCAAATTTTTCTAATGTTCTAAGTAAAATCTTTCTTGATAAAATTTTAGAAAATTGGAAATCTCCCTTCATATTATTTAATGTCATTTGATCAAGAATAAATTGAATCTTATCTTCCATTTCCATAGATGCATATGTTTCAACTTGTAATTCAGATAATACTTCACATGCCTTATCTAAATCTTTCTTTTCATTCAATAAAATGTCACTTAGTATTTTGGTAACTTGTGCTCTTTCAATTTCAACAAAAATCTTATTTTCAGTAACAACTCTAATTGTATCAATAGTCTTCATCTTAGTATCTAAATCTTTAATTACATCAAGATTCTTAATGACTTCTTGAATTAAAGTTTGGATAGAATCCTTTAATTGACCATGTTTTTTAGATAATGATGTGATTTGCTCATCTAATAATTCCCAATCTTTTGCATAAACAAGAGTTTCAACAATCTTGACCATAATTCTTTTAGATGAAACACCATCTGATGCTTGCCTTGTTTGTTTTTCTAATAAAAGAAGCTTGTCTAAGGCACTCTTATAATCGGTCTTGATCAATTCATCAATCTGAATGAATTGTTCATTCAAGGTTTCAGTAAAATCCTTCTGTGGCTTTTGAAATGGATCACTAGACATGGTCGTGGTTAGCAGTAGAGATGATACCACTACTTATGCAATTCTCCCGCCCAAACACCAATAACTCATCAACTACAAACACTTGATTTGCCACCGCTGGCTTTGCAACTGGCATGGAGAACGAGGAACGAGTTCGCACCTGCTAAGCATGTTACGGATTCACGTCATGTTTAGGAAATGCAATTGTTAATGTGTTCCCCGAGAGTCCTTAGGCACCAAATTTTTTCTTTCTATCTTTTAACAACACAAGAAGATTACAAGAATGGATGTCACATCTTCGTTTGTATCCAGGTCGGTTACATCTACCGTTAACTTGAATTGGGTGTTCTTGATAGACTGGTTGCTTATATTTTCTGCAGCAATAACTTTCATTTTCTATTTTAATAGAATACTTGGGATATTGCTTACTTTCATAGTCACACCTATATTATGGAGACGAAGGAAAACAAAATTGTCAATAGAAGCAATCAAAATTAATCTTTTATCGGGTCGTATATTCATCAAAAATGCAACCATCGTAACCAACAATGAATTAATTTTAATTCACACTGCTGTATTTACTTGGAAATATTGGATCCAATTTGTCAGAAAATCTCAATTTTACGTTCAAGAACAAAACTTGAATGATACAATTAATAAAACTTTACCTTCAAGATTTAGGTTGGATATAGTGGGGCTGGAAGTTTTCATTTATAATAGATGTAATGCTTATGATGATATAGAAGCTATTTTGAAGAAAGAAAAAAGATATTCAAAACATTCTCATCATCATTCCTCTTCCAATAAAAAAAAGCATAAAGTTTCAGCTGATATACCTAGTGGTACACAAGGATATAATGAAAATTCAACATTAAAACATAGAAGAAATTTTTCATCAACATCTTCAACCAATAAATTAGATGATGAGAATGAAAATTATGAAGAATCTATAGATTATGATACTTCTTTCAATGCAGAAGAAGAGATTTATGATATACCAAAAGAAGTTATGGATTCTACATTTCTTGATTTCTTGCCCTTTGAGGTTACTATAACTAAAGGTTCTTTTGTTTTAGGTAATGAAACTACTCCTTCATTATATGTTGCATCTTGTACTTCAATGATTGGTCAAATTGATGCTACACTTCCTGAATCTCCATTAGATTATTATAGGACCCATTATGATTTCACAGTATCGAATTTGAAAGTTGATTTAAAAACAAATGTCTCCTTTAAAAATATAGATTCATTGGAAAAGAAAATGCGTGAATTAAATAACAGACAAAAAACTAAAAAGTTCATTTCTATGATATCTGGGTTAGGAAATAGTATAAGGATGCTTCATTACCATTATAATAAAAAACATAAAGATAATTCATCTTTTGATGATTCAAATGAAAATCCATTTGAACAAAACTCCAACAATGACATTGAGGAATGGCATGGATTGGAGAGATATTTAACAACTGTATCATCAACTGACTCAGAAGCTGATTCTAGAATGTATGATTACGATAAAAGTAAAATGAGAGATGCAGAATATGCAAAGTATTCAAATATTTTAGATTCGCAAATATGTAAGATAAATTATTATTATGATTCTCAAGGTTTAGTTCCCTTTAAAAAAAATTCATCAGATTACATTGAAGATCCAGATATAGGTAATAAAGATATTCCTCCAATGTTTGGTTTAGATATTACTTTTTCGGGAACAACAATGTGTTACGGACCATGGGCTGAAAAGCAAAGAGGGAGTTTACATCAATTGTTATTCCCACCACTTTATAGAAACACTGTAGCTTTTCAAAGATTAAAAACAGGTATGAGAAGACAATATATTAGTTTTGATTTATCCATTCAATGTGCAGATGAAATCGTTTTTAGAATACCACATAGAGAAGAAAGTAAGGATATTTTATTTTTAAAAAATAATATGCCGGTTTCACGTCATTTCGGTTGGTTAAATTTGAAAATGGCAAAAGGTTCTATCACTGATATATCAATTTCATTGATTCCGACTGCTGAAAAGGGTATAGATAATAAAATAAATGCTGTTTTTGTCAAACCTGAAATTTCAACAAGTGTTAATCATGATATATTATTTGAAGCCGATGAACATATTTTTAATGCAAGTGTTGCATTTCCATTGGAGTGGAATAGTTTATGTGACTGGAAATTTGAAAATATTTCTAAAAATGCCAATATTTATTTATTGAGAGAACATATTACACTGTTATCTGATTTGTTTAGTGACTTTTCATCTGGAGATCCAACACCTTATGAATTATTCCGACCTTTTATTTATAGGTTCAATTGGAAAATGTATGATTATTCTATTTATTTAAATATTAATGAAGAAAACATTATTAATAATCCATTGGATGATAGTATTAACACATATCTTATTATTAAAGGTTCATATTTAAATTTAACTACAAAAATTCCACTGACTTTAGTTTATAAAAAATCAAATACTGTGGATTATGTTTTAGAAACTAGTTATTTTGATTTATCAATTGGACATCCTGTTTCGAGTACTTTTTCTAACTTTACTCAAACCGAAGAAATTGGCAATGCTAATAACTTTAAACTCGAAGGTTCTTATACATACTTCAGTTTTCTTGAAATTGATGCAGTTGATACAATTATTCTTACTTGTACATGTGAAGACACCACTGTTAAAGCTTATGGTTTTGTGATTAAGTACTTCATGTCCCTAAAAGAGAATTATTTTGGTAATACTACACATTTTCAAAATTTATTAGAATTTAGAGATAATTTTAATAAAGAGGAAAAAAAACCCTTGAATGAAGGGAAAAGACTGAAAAATGAAACTGACCTAATGTTTTCATTTTGTGTTGGCAATGGATGTCTTGTATTCCCATGTCATTTGTATGATTGTATGTCACATCTGGCATTACATTTTGGTGCATTAGATATTGATAT
The DNA here is from genome assembly GCA_030560915.1 of Pichia sp. NRRL Y-12824. Lineage (NCBI taxonomy): Eukaryota > Fungi > Ascomycota > Pichiomycetes > Pichiales > Pichiaceae > Pichia > Pichia sp. NRRL Y-12824. The sequence goes on along the minus strand of JAKTWG010000029.1, from coordinate 10,872 downwards.
AAGAAATAATAACTATTATATGGATTTGCAAGCTAACTTTACAGACGTAAGAGGTAGATATATTGACGATTGTGATGAATCCATTATTTTTGCAAATACAAAATCAAAAGTTAATTTTCAACCTGAATTATTAATAGATGATTTATCGATTCATAGTATTAGAATATTTGGTTTGCCACCTACAGAACCTACATATTTTTGCCGTTGGAACTTTGATTCAAGTAGTGTTAAAATTGATGCTGATGTGATATTTCTTGATGCCTTATCAAGGGCTGCTATGTCGTTTAAGTTTGGTCATACTGATTTGGAAAACTCCTTGTCGTTATCAGTTTCTTCTGTTATGGATATTTTGAATCTATCTTTCAAATGTCCGTCTATTGATATTAAATTAAAAAAATTGGATTATTACTTTCAAGTCAGTTTATTAGAATTATTTTTTAAGCTTTCTGACCAACCAACTACGCTATACAATGGTTTAATGAATCTTACTGTCAAGGATATTATTGTTGAATGTTTCGAAAATAAAACACAACTCCTGAAAATTGTAACATCTGTTGAGGTTAAGAATTTTATACAAAAAAAGAATGCATTTGAGTATATGAAAGAACAAGCTATGCATTTGAAGAAGCAAGATGCATCATTTCATAGAACTCCATTTTTGATTCCAGAGTTTGCAAAGGATAGAAAATATTTCAAGAGCATCAATTCAATTACTTCCTCAATCAATTTTCCTGATCCTCCATTACCATTAACAAACCAAAGTCTGGAAATGATTATTGATGGATTTCCTCTTTATATTCAACAAAAACTTGCTAGTATTTCAACTGCAATTGATGAACATGATGAAGAAGAATGTGAAGATTATCAAAGATTTAGTTCGAATCTAGAAGATTTTGGTGTGTTACAGGGATTAGATTCATCTTGTTCATATGATAATATTCCTATTCGACTTGGGAGGTTGGAAGTGTTTGTTTCTCCTGCAATTTCACCGATTGTCATTGATTTTTTTTCAAGTTTGACTGATTTCAATATGTATTCTATTTTAGATGAGCTCCAAACTCAATTTGTTGATTTTTTTAAGTTTAAACAGGAAAATAGTATTATGAAATGCAAAATTGAATGTCCTCTAATTACTATAAACGCATCTGAATCAATTGATTCAAAAGGTTATTTGTTTCTTGGTGTTTCCGATTTAGTTTTTGCATTTGCAAAATCTAATGTTATTAACTCTCAATCAACGAATGTATATGCTATTGTTAAAGAATTGAATTTTGATATAATTAAAAATACAGAAGACGTTTTGTTAGCTACATTTCAAAATTTACTTTTTAAACAATCCTTCGAAACAAAACAAATATCAACAATTGATTTTGAAAACATTTCATTTTATATTGAACCATTACATATACCTTGGGTTATTGATTGGGTATATCGTTATAAAAGCTCGGTAGATATAGCATTGTCTAAATGGGAAGCATTTCAAAAGAATAAACGATTAGCTGGTATTGAATTGTTATACGATTTATCAAGAGGTGGCATTGATTATAATATTAGTCATGATCCTGCATGTATTACTAAACCGTCCTATATTGCAGCTTTTTCAAAAAATCATATAAGAATGGATGGTAATTGGATGATTATTCCTAGATTAAGGCATGTTTTACAGAATCTACCTCATGATTGGATTGTTGCTAAGAATAAAATGTTTAAAGATAAAATTTGGGAAGCTCCTAAAAATGCAGAAGATGAAGTTGCATTTATTTTTGGTAATTGGAGATGCTGGGATAATCATAAAACTAAAGATAATTTTATTTTTAGAAAAGTTTTTTTTTCCGAAGAAAAAACTAGTACCAAGTTATTCAATACTTTTAAAATCACCTTGAAGAATTTTACATTAACCATAAATCCATTTACCAATGCTTTGGTCGTTACTGATGTCTTTTTTTTCTTTAATGAAGATAAGTTAAGTGAACAAATAAAAAATGTTGCAATGCCATTATTAGATCAACCCATTGAAAGGTCGTTAGATATCACATTGAAGATTAATTCTTTAATGACAAATTTCACCAAAATGAAAAGAATATTTAATAAAATTCAACCAATTGTTGATGGTGTGAAAGCATCATTAAAAAATTTTAAACCTGAAAAACCAAAAACTGATCTTGATGATGAATTAGGGTCTACTGCTTCTTTGAATGATGTTGCAAGATATGAAGCTGTTGTACCAATTTTAATTACTACAAATTTTTCTTTAAATGAATTTTCTTATTCTTTTGGAATTGATGAATCAATATTAACAATCTATGGTCAAGGAACAACTCTTACTTCTTCCATGATTAAAGCTGAAGAAATGATGTCGTGTACTGTAAACTATAAAAACCAATTTTTTGCTAGTGAACTTTACATTGAAAGAGTTGCTATATTTGAAATAAATTGTGAAGTACACACAACAACACTTGTTAATACTGGCTCGTTTAAGTCTGGTAATACTGTTCTTTTCCTTTCTAATGATACTGTTAGTTTTAATTTCCTTCCGGATTCTAAGCATCTTGCAAAGGCAATCACAATCCTTGCTGAAAAAGATTATGCATCTTTAGAACCGGTACTTGAGTTATTTTCGAATAATGGTTCTGATAAATCTGATGTTCCTGTTCTTTCTTCCAAAAGTACAATCAACGAGACTTGGATTGAAAAATTACGAACAAATCTATTCAAGTCAATTGCGTTTAACTTATCAGCATCTATTGAAACATCTAAAATATTTTTCCATGTTGAACTTATTTCACCGTTTTTCACTAATTTTGAAATTTTTGATCCTAGTTTATCTTTTAAAGTTGGAACTTTTGGTGTATTAACGGAGTTTTTAATGAGTAAATCAAAATGGTTTATTGGCTCTCAGGATAAAAATTTTATTTTTGAGTATTTTACTGGAACTGTTGATAAAATTAAATACATTATTGCATCACATTACAAGAAGGGTATATATCAGATTTTAACAAAATTGGTTGCAGGTGCCGCTAGATTGAATTTTGCTCATAACAATTTAGTTATTATTGTCGACAGGGGACAATCTGATTTTAAAACAGCACTAAAAAATTTTGCTCTATTAAAGGATAAAGTTGACAAAGTCTCAAAACTTTGTTCAAGTTCTCTGACTAATGAAATGTCTTCTTCCAAGAAATCAACCAATGAAAAACTAAGTCTGCATGACTTGGGCGAATTAGTACATATTGCCTTTGATCTTAGTATTGGAAATATTACATCTACACTGGATTTGAATGGAAATAAACTACATTTTGACTGTGCCAAACCAAAATTATTTTTGAAAACTTTTGATACTAACTTGAAAAGATCTTTACCACATGGTAAACTATCGTTCCCACAAATTAGAATTTTTGTTGGGTTAAATGGTGTTCATGGTATTTCGACATTTTTTGATATGCAATCAACGATTAATATCAAGAATTCATGTAACTCCGACCATAAAATACAAAGACTTGAAATTAGAACGGAGTATTGTCGTTTTTTCTTAAATTCACATATAATGGAAGAATTTATTGAAGCCTATGGTGATATAGCAATTTTACTAGATTCATCAAAATCAAAAGCTCAATCATATGAAGAGCCTATCAATCTGGAAGAAAAACTCGATTCAATTCTTTCCTTCTTTTCTATCAATATTATTGCAAAAAATGTTTGTTTGGGATGGCTGTTTAATGAAGAAAATCATATATATTCAAATCTTGCACCAGGTATTATTTTAGGATTTGAAGATACGTCTGTTTCATGTGCTAAGGGTGCTGGTAAGATTCAAACTAGAGGTATGTATTTAGCAACTGCTCATGGTTATACTCCTACAACATTTTATTCTGTGAAAACCGAAAAATCAAGTAGTAATAGAGCATATTTCCCATTATTGAATCTGGTATATACTGTTGATTCCACTTGTAAATCGACTAAATTCAGATCACAAGTTGACGGTGAAAAAATTGATTTTAAATTTCAAACTGATATTTTTTCAATTACAGAACCACTTTGGTTTTCAATCAATTCATTGCAAGATAAATTTTCACATGTTAAAAATATGATAGAGCAAAAGAAGAGGTCGTCAACAAAGCTGGTCACCACATCAGATAATAATTCTAATTTGCAAGTTTCACCTACTTCACCATTTTCTAACAGTAACAAAATCATTACAGTTGGCTGTATATTTAAATTTGCTGGTGCTTCATTTTTTATCTATAATTCAAATATTGAAATCAGTGGAAGTATACCTATTTTAAGTTTGCAATCACCACGTTTATCGGCAGTTTTAAAATATACACATAATATGTTTGCACTAAAGAAACATTCAGTTTTCCTCAGTGCACTTATTTCTGAAACTAATAATAAATTATCATGTTTATGTGTACCTGTTTTACAAGATATTGCAAAAGGTATTCAAAATATTATGAAGAGACCAAATAAAAAATACAATATAGTTAAAGAAGATTCAAATGGTGGTATTAATTTTGTTAGTTTATCTGAAAAAATTGATGTGAATTTTTCATTAAAAATTGAACCTCAAAGTTTAGCATTAACCTGTGAACCTCGAGCTAATATTGAAGCTGAAGTTGCATTAGAAAATATACATCTTATTGTTAAAACAGATCAAGATTTCCTTTCAGTTGTTTTATCTGTTCAAAGTTTAAAATCAGAATTAAAACATGCATATTCTAAGGTTACAAGTGGTTCTATATATGTGAACAAGTTGACCGTTAATGGTACAATGTCAAAGATTACTAAGCAAAAGAAGTTTTGTACGGTTGCAAGTTTGGATAGTGTTGATGCATTTATCAATATTCAACAAAGGCAAGATTTGGATTTATTTAGAGATTTTTGGTGGCCTAATGATTTTATTTGGCCAGTGCTTATAGAGAAGAATAAACCAGTTGCTCATAAGAATACATTTGCATCAATGTTACGTAAAGTCTCAACAACTACTGCATTTCCTTGGGTATTATCATTGTTGATATCTAAAGTATCAGCTAGAATAGATTTAGGTAGTTCATTAGGTGAACTTAATGTTAATATTGAGAAATTTACTGCATTATCTGCAAAATCTGTTAACTGGGATCAAAATTTGAAGGTTGAACTTGATTTAATTCAACTTGAAGCTAGAGGTAGATTAAGTGGTATATTAAAGGCTCAAAAAACAAGATTGACATCAGCAATATCTTGGAAAAAGAATGATGAAGTTTTATCAATTCCATTGGTTTTGTTATCTATTGGTATTCAAAGTTTACAAACTAAGATTTCATTAGATTATCATCCATTTTTCATTCTTGAAATAATTAATGTATGTGTTACAATATACAATCAAAGAAATAGAAAGTTTCATGATAATTTAAAGAGTTGTTTAAGTATTGAATCATTAAAAGTTTTCATGACTGCATTAATGGCATCTAACTTTGTTGATGTGTATACAATTGGTTTACGTATAAGTCAAGATATTAACCTGTCATATAGACAAGTTTTAAATGATGCACAAGTAACTTTCAATGCAGGAAGATCACTGAAGAATGGAGACAAAAAGGTACCGATTTTAAATATTAATGAAATGAAAACACCCTCAGAGACATTTTTGAATATGATTGAAAAATTAAAAACTTATTTAGATGTAAATATTGGAATTTTAGAAATTCAAATTTTTCCAAGTAGTTTATTAGATTCACAAGCAATGGTTATTAATATTAGTAAACATCAAGCAAAATTTTATCAAAATAATGCTAAGGATATTGAAAATAAATTATCATTAGATTTATCAGATATTACTGTTTCATTATCGAGTTTTAAAAAGAGACCAACATCAGAAGCATTGAATGATCCAACAGGTATTGAATCATATGTTGAAATGGCAAATACATCAATTGCTGATAATATTTTTGTTTTTCCATCATTAAAAATTAGAATGAATACAAAACAAAAACCAAATGACAAAATTATTAAATATAAATATTTTTGTAAATTTGATGGTAAAGTGGATATTAAATGGAAGATTGGATCAGTTTATTTTATTAGACAAATGTGGTATACACATGCAACTACATTAAGTACAAGATTAACAGCATTACGTATTTATACATCTGATGAATATAGTGATGAAACTGAAGAAAATTATAAACAATCTACACTTGAATCTGTGAATTTAGAAGATAGATTAAAAGATGTAGAAAGTGATGAAAAATATATTTATGAATCAATTGAAGAACCAGATATTGAAACACCACAATTAAAAGATTTAGGTAGTGCAACACCACCAATTGAATGGTTTGGTTTGCATAGGGATAAATTCCCTAATTTAACACATCAGTTTGTGATTATAGGATTACAGAAGATGATTCGGGGAGTTGAAGGAAAGTATTCAAAAGTTTTAAAATAGTTTAAAAGTTATAGTAAATAGTGTATTATTTTATAGATTCGTTAAAGGAAATTTGATTTTTTTAGATTTTCCTCGCTTTACAAAATCCTAAATTATTTATAGATTAAGTACCATGTTTAAATAAGGTAACATGTTTCCCTAATTTGTAATTAAACATAAATTCTTTAGATCCACTACAAGCATAATGACGACTATTACTAAAGAACAGTTAGATTGTACCTTGCAGAAATATGTTTTACTCAAACAAGGTGCAATAAAATTGCTTAATACTCCATCGATTACATTATCAGCAAGGAATCAAGCACAACGAGAATTTCAAGATGCACAAGAACAAATTCTTCAAATTGAGAAACAATTAGAATTATTTGAACGTTTACCACGATCCAATAATAAAGTTAAACAATTATTTGTTCCTTCTATAAATGCTCATAATTTATCTAATGAAAAAAAAGAATCCGAATCATCCCAATATCTTGAAGTTCAACAAGATTTAGAAATATTAATTGAGAAATTAAAAATTACTGAATTTTCTGAACAACAAGTAAAATTAACGAATGATATATGTGAATTATTTAATAATCCAGAAATTGTCAATAAATTAAAACTTCCTTCTATGGCTGTATTAATACCAATTATATGGCCATTGTTAATGTCTAAAAATAAAGTTGTAAATGCATGTGGTTATAAATTATTAAGATATTTTATAATTTCATATGATGATATTTCTATATTATTTTATTTATATTTTAAATATCATCATCATGAAAGGTTTTATTATTATCCATATAATAAATATGAAAAAATTTATAATTCACAAATGATGAGTACAGCTGAATCTGATTTATTTGATCTTTATAATTCAGATCCATATAAAATTGATAATATTTATCATGATAATTATTTAGATCAATTAAAATCATTACAATCGATATCTATAAAGCCATTAAATTCGAAATTGAAATTAACGAAAATTTCAGATAATTTAATTAAAAAATGGAAACCATTATTATTTTTAATTACTGAAACTTTAATCGAAGAGAAAGGTATTGCAATTATTGAATGTATTAAATTTATGAGAAAAGTTATTGAATTAAAAGGAATTGAATTTATTAATTCTTTAGGTTTAAGAACATTAGTTATTCTTGCAGAATCTATAACATCTTCAATTTTATTAAAATTAAACAATATTCAAAATTTATCAACAAATACAATTGAAAATATTAAATTATTAATTTGTATAATTGAACTACTTTGTGAAATTACAATTATTGATTCTCAATTTGCATATGAATGTAATATAATTAAATATCTTATACAAATTTTAATTGATCCACCATTTATATTTTCTAATCATCAAATGCATAATTTATCAAATAATACATCAATAAATTTACTTACAAATTCTATGAAAAATATTTCAACCTTACCATTACCTATAATTTTAAACCTTTTAAAAGAACCAAAGACACGTAAATATTTAATTGAATTAAATTTTATACCATTATTACTTTCTGCATTACTTGATCCACCAATTTTATCAACTATATCATCAAATTCACCTAAATTACATCATTTAGCAAGTATATTTAGTGTAATTATGTGTACTTGGTCAGGTCTTGGATTATTTTTAGAAAATGATTGTAAATGTTTACGTATATTAATGAATGGATTATATGCAGAACAATTATATGTTAGAATTGTTGTTATGAGTATAATTGCAGGTGGATTAAGGATTAAAAAATTAACCTTATTAACTGGAAATCATGAAAGTTTTGAATTATGGGATTGGGAACGTATATTTATTTTATCAAATTGTAAAATTAAAGATAATGAAGATAATGAAGAAAAATTAAAAAATATTAATAATAATGATTATGAATTTTCATTAGATGATATTAGAACAAAAATGGGTGGTAGATGTTGTCCAGAATATGAAGATCGTGTAGTTAATCAATTTACTGCAATTTTTTTACAATCATGTTTAGATTGTGGATTAATTAAAATTTTGAAAACTTTATCTAATAATTTTGATGATAATAAAAGAGCAATGAGATGGATTGCATTATTATTATCAGAAGTATTATATTTACAAAGTAAAATTATACCAAAAAAAATGAAATTTGATTATTCAATGAATTTTAAAATGAATAGATTAATTGAAAGAGAATCAAAAAAACATGCCAAATTAAATATGAAAATTAAAGAAGATATAAAATTAAAGAATAATTTATTAATTAATAAATCAAGTATAGCTGCTAATAGTTCTGAATTAGCTATTGTTAGTATATTTTTAAAAACTACAACTATACCATCATTATATCCATTTATTAAATTACCTATAACATCAGCACCATTACTTGAAAAAGTTACAATTGATAATATATTACATGATTTAAAAAATCTTTCAAATGATGTTGATATTAAACCATTAATAATGCAAACACATTTACCATCAACAAAAGAATATTTAGATTGGAATTGGGCATTAATAAGTATACTTGTTAGAGGTATACTTTGGAATGATATATTTTTTGAAGAAATTTTAAAAACAACAAAATTTTTTAAAAGATTAATTTCATTTTTTAAACCACAAAAAGCTGGATTTGTACAAGTTTTATATATATCAGAAGGTCCAATACCAGGATTTACAGAACATAGACAACCATTCGATATTGAAAATTATCAAAATAATAATAATAGTGAGGATAAAAGAATGAATAAAAGACAAAAGGAAAAAATGGCAGAAATTTATGTTGATGTAGGAATTGCATTATTTCAACTTTTATTATCTAAAAAAGATGGTGTTAAATTATTAAGAGATAGTGGAATTATTCAAACATTAACAATATCATTATTACATGTAAGTAATGGATATTCAATTGATATGATTGATGAACAATTTGAATATGATAATAATATTAATAATACAGTTAATTTAAATCCTGATAGTGCGGGTAGTTTAAATAATGGTAAATTTCATGATACAATATCAATATTTAGTATTAATGATAATAATAATAATAATAATAATAATAATAATGAAGGATTAGAAATTGATATGGATACGATTAAAATGAAAAAAGAAGGATTATTTGGACCTACAAGAATGTTAAGTACATTAGCATGGGGATATATAAGATTTATTGGAGTTTTAAGTTCACATCCCAATGGTATAATGTTAATGGAAGAATTTGATATGATTGATTCATTATTTCAATTAGTTAATGGAATAAATTTGATTAAAGAGAATATTATTGAAGTTGATATAATTCGAATGATTATTAGAGAGATTGATTTTAAAATAAGTGGACAATTAAGGATGTTTATATCAAAAATTGGAACAATTGGTACAGAATTATCACGTATTGATGTTACGAATAGAATTATTGGGGAATTAATAAATATTAAAAATAATGAAAGTAATGATTATACAATTGAGAAATGGTGTGTTCAATTTTTAATTAGACAAAGTTATGATTTTAGTTTAAAAGTTTCAAATTTAGCATTAAAAGGACTTGTTAAATATATTAATGATGAAAGAAGTGTTGAAATTTTACTTTCATTTAATCCAGATTTAGGGGATATTAATGAAATTAATGAACAATTATATGGTAGTGTATTATTAGGTAAAGTTTTAGGGTATGATAAAGGGATTGAATATATTAATTTACATTCGAATGGATTAATTGAACAAATTGTTGAAAAATGGGCGGATAATAGACAAGAATGGGTTAAAATGATTGAAACAAAAATGTATAAAAAAATGCGTGGAGTTAATTTTAATTATAATGAAGAAACAGAAAAATATGATTGTTTTCAATTATTTGAGAAATTAATTGGTACAGAAAGGGGAGTACAATATGTTGTTAATTCAGGTATGGTACAACATTTTGTTAATGTTGTATTAATGTATAATAAATTTATTGAATTGGGGAAAGAGAAGGAGTTGTATGGATTAGATAAGAAAGCGGGGGTAGAAGATAAGAAAGGGGGGGAAGAAGATAAGAAAGGAGGGGTAGAAGATAAGACAGAAAGGGAAAATAGTGAAGTATTTGAAGAGAGTGGTGATGAAGTAGGGGAGGAAAGTAGTAGTGAAATAGATTTAGATCGGATTATACGAGGAGTTGAAGGAGAGGAAGGTGGAGAAGAAGAGGGTGAAGGTGGAGAAGAAGAAGAAGAAGAAGGAGAAGGTGAAGATAATGTGGCAATAGGATTAGTGGAAGAAACGAAATGTTCCATATGGGCATTGGGATATGTTGGGCAGACGGATTCGGGGGTGTATGCGATAGAGCGGGTTATAGAAGAAGAAGAGATTGAGCGGGACATGGTGAGGGTTTTGCTGGACGTGTATGGGGGGAGTGTGAACTGGGAGCTGCGCGGGGCGGCGGTGGTGGGGGTCGGTCGGATGGGCGGATGTGCGCTGGGGGCGGAGATTGTGGAGGAGGCGGGGG